>BJBW01003634.1:63001-126006 GCA_004320125.1 Scolopax mira
AGCAGCAGGGAGAGTGCAGATGGAGCCGCCAGCGTGTTGCCACACGAGTGATAAAATGTGTTGGCTCATCCGATGAAACACTTAGAGCTTCAGTGTCGGGGTTGGGGCTGCCAGCGAGGGCCGTGTGCCCGCTGCCGACCACAGGCACCCTCACCAAGGGTCTGAGGTGGAGGGGAGGCAGTATGGAAGAGGGACTCCACCCACTTGTGAGTCTAGTGATAGGATGAGGGGTAAAGGGTTTAAACTGAAAGAGGGTAGGCTTAGATTAGATGTTAGGAAGAAGTTCTTTACTGTGAGGCTGGTGAGACGCTGGAAGAGGTTGCCCAAGGAAGTTGTGGGTGCTCCATCCCTGGAGGTATTCAAAGCCAGGTCAGATGGGCTTTGAGCAACCTGGCCCAGTGAGAGGTGTCCCTGCCCATGGCAGGAAGAACTTGATGATCTTTATGGTCCCTTCCAACCCAAACCATTCTATGATTCTGTGGCTGTCAGCGTGGCCTACAAGGAGCGTGTCTTTGAGCTCTTCCTTCCTCTTGTGTCTCTTGGAAGGTATTATAAACAATAAGATCTTGTAAGCAGTAGTTCTCCCCACACATTTAATGTTAAGAGTGATATCAGATGGGTGAAGACCTGCCAGAAAAGCAGGATTCTGTGCCATGAATAACAGGCTATTGGTTGAGACGAACAATTGAAGCATATGTTTCACTCATAAGAGTGCTCAGTTATCGATATCCAATCTTTAGCATTATGTTAGAAGCAGGCTTCATTGTAGGAATTCATTAGCTTTCTTGAGAACATGCATTCACCCTGAAGGTATGTCTTCCCTTTCCTCAGTACGTTAAATTCACATTAAATTTATGCCCATAATGAACAAGCATATAGCCCAGGACACGCATATTCCATCACTGGAGTCCATTATCCACACTAAGTGACCAGTGGATAAATTAGATTTCATGTGAGCAGTACCCTGATATTTTCTGCAGTTCTTCGAAAATGTGTTTATCCAGACCTCTGTGTCTCCTGCCTTTCAGATTATGTAGCTCTAAAAAAAGCTGTTAAGAAGGTCTGTCACAGAGTCAAATTGGAACCAAAGAACCCACAGTGGAAGAATTACAGGCCACAGTATCCAGCAAAAAGTTTCAAAAACGATAGACAAAGCAGCTGCATAGGCTCATGTAATTTTGAAATGAGCTTATCAAGTGCATGAAGCATGGTGAATAAACGAGGAATTAGAGTCGTGTACATGCCTGTGGGCCGATGATCTTATTGGCATCACAAAGACATGGTGGCATGGCTCCTATGACTGGAGTGTTAGAATGGAAGGATATAGGTTCTTTAGGAAGGACAGGGAGGGGAGACAAGATCGGGTAGTTCTGAGCAAAGCTCTGCAGGGTTGCCCCCTATGTCAATGACCAGGTGGAGTGCATGGAGCTCCACCTGGGGGAGATTGAGAGTTTATGGATCATGATTAAAGGAGGGCAGGGACAGGTGGAGGCCTGCTACAGGCCACCTGACCAGGAAGGTCAATCAGTCCTCTATAGGCAGGTAGGAGCAGCCTCACGTTCACAAGGCCTCGTCCTCACAGGGGACCTCTGTCACCCTGATATGTGTTAGAGGGACAGCACAACAGAGCATAAGCAATCCATGATGTTCCTGGAATGCATTGATGATAATTTCTTTCTCAAAGCAGCTAATGAGGAGAGGCTCTATGCTGGACCTTGTTCTCACCAATAAGAAGGGGTTGGTGGGGAATGTAAAGCTCAAAGTCTCTTCCAACTCAAACCATTCTTTGATTCTATGAAGTCTTTCATAGGATTATTAGTAGGGATTAAATCTAGCCTTTTTAGAACCCGAATGATGTCTTGGCACTTCACCTGAAAGAATATTTGGATTAACTGCTAGTTATTGTATATTTTTATTCGTTGTGCTCTAGCCACTGCAGAGTAATGTCTTTGTTTCAGGTGCTGTAGAACAAGAGATGAGGAAGGACACTCTGAGTACAACAGACTGATAATTGGTGCTCCTTGTGTATAAAGATTTAAATGTCAATACCATGCCATGGAAAATAGAAAAGTTGCAGGACACAAGTTGTAGCAGTGCCTTGCTATAAGCTCTAAGCAGAGTGACACTGCTGTTCTGTTCCAGAGTCTTCTTGGTGACATCCTCTCTCTAAGGTCTGTCTTGAGCCTAAGTAGCATATAGGGCAAGAATATATCTAAAATGAAGCAACAGTTATACAGGAGGGGGATTGAATTTCCAGCTTCAGAAAATTGCATTTAATGTTTCCAGCCACTTCAAAGTAAAATATACCCAGGTGGCAAGAGGAAGACAGACTTTCTTCCACTAAAAATCTTCAGATTAAATCAGGCAACTAAACATTTTTATCTTCTAGCTTCATATCTTTTAGCAGATCGCTATGGGTGAAAAATGTTCTGAAGGGCAAGCTATGCTTTAAATTTCACCTAGGCAGTTAATTTGCATACAAATAACTGACTAGTCCTTTAATTATCCTGTAGTTCTGTTGATGATAGACAAGAGCTATAGCTCATACTCCCTCAGTTATGGTGGTGCTGCAAGAATAACAAGTAACTTAAAAAAAAGTATTTTTATTACTGAAGTCAGCGCATTTATCTCTGAATTCACACAGGGAACAGATGTAACAAGTAAGAAGATACCATTTACACGCAGTCACTATTTGGGGTTGAACTGTGCTTAAGAGAAAGTTGCGTAGATCATAAGTCTGCAATCAAGAAAAGTTGTTCTTACTGTGCTGGTTCTTTTAGAACCAGTATAAGGCTTTTATGTCTTTTAAAAACCCCACTTTTCTCCTATCGATCATCGTTTGATTGAAGAGAAGGAAAAATAAAACAAACACCTTATGCAGAAGATATAGAGCTATTTTGAAGAGCTTCCTTTACAAATGCTTCACTTGGGACCCAGTCTCTCACGTAGAGTGGATCTCTTGTCTGAACCATCCTTCTCTGTGAACAGGTAAGTTCTGATGCTTTTATTGCCTTTTAATCTAATGGGCAGGTTTCTAGCTTGTATTTAATTAACATATCTTATGCTGACGCTCTTGGAAAGGGGAAAAAAAGAGGTTTGTTGGAAGCAAACTGTTAAAGAAATTCAGAATGTTGAAGAATAAGCAAAGATAAAGGAGGTCAAACAGAAAATTGCTGGCTTTCCTCATAAAGACAGAAAAAGCTGTCTGCTGTTCTTTCTTTCTTCTTTTATTTCCTTAGACTTAGCAGCTTCTATTCATGCTGGCCGTGATAGAGTTTTGCTTACAGCCCTACTCTTGTTTAACTCAGTAGCAAGATTTTTTTTTTGTGAGCTATTTCTGCAGGAATAAGGCAATGTCAGTCTCAGTGCATACGCAGTTTCTGATTTAATATGGTTTTGAGCAATATTAATCTCTTACCTAAAGACAGAAATACAACTCTTCCAAAGTGATTTGATCAAAATTATACTTGGGGGTGTGTGTGTGTATATAAATATATATATATATGTATATACACTTTTGGTGTGTATATATATATGTATAAAACAAGTTGGGTTTGCAAATGTAGCTCAAGATTAAGCAACTTTTTATTTCTATTCACAAGTGGGAATAAAAGCTTTGAACTTTAAACTTGATTATTGTGACATTTCAGTTATGTTGTTATTTTCACTTTTTCTAATACAACTTGGTCAGGAGGCAACATATGAAGAAGCAACAATAAGTATCAGTCTGGTTTTGTAGCCTTTACTCGAGTAAGTAATAGCACTGAGTCTGGGGAACTGCAGGGATCACAGCAATGGGAATTGACTTGTATCTTAAGATTTCATTAGTTAGTAAAATAGAAAGATGTATAAAAATGCAGTGGTATTGGACTTTTCAAGAGGCACAGCAACTAAACAAACAGTTGAATGATCTAGCATCAGCAGGAGTCCTCCTAATGCAAATACTTAGTGGAGTGACTCATAAAAACAAGCTGAAAGAAAAACATTAACCAGCTTACCCTTTCTTCCTCTTTCTCCCCTGCTCTCTCCCTCCTCCCTTCCCTCCTTATTCCATCTCTTCTTTTCTTCCTCTCTCTCTCGGCTCCTCTAACTTCCCTCTCCCCTCCTCTGCTATCTTAAAAGCACAAGCCGATCAACACCAGGGAATTTTCCCTACTTGTATATGGTACATCCAAAACAATTGGTGAGGGAAGTAAAAGTGAGATGCCATTCCATTTTAAAACCCAAAGTAATCTATGATAGTCTCCTTCTTGCTGAAGGAAAACGGTCTAAAGAGCTTCTCTAGCTGTCTTACTACATAAACTCTTTAATCACCATCTCGGTGTATAGGGCTAGTCCAACCATGGCAGGCAGTGCTGGAGTAAAGACCAACAGTAAGATTAAGACTTCAAATGAACTTGTGCTGCAAAAACTCCTTAGAGGCTTTAAAGACTTATCTTCAGAAGTTTACCTATCAGAAATAACTGAATGCTCCCAACATTGGGCTGTCTTAGTGTATCTGTGTGACTTTTGAACTAATTCATGTTGTTCTTTGTTCCTTTGTGTGTGTGTGTGTATATTTCAGTGGATATTGTTGTAAGCTGGGTGCACTGTAATGTATTTGGAGTTTTCTTGGCAGCTTTCTGTGGCTTTGCTAGTCTAATTTTTTTTTTCAGGAAACTGCAGTCACATGAATTTTATCAATGCACCTCTTAGATTGTGAAGTGGTCACATTAGCGAAGGATCCCATTTGAAGCAGTGTGAATTCAAACTTTTAGGTGAAGGCTATTTATAGTACAGGAATTTAAAAATATTATTGTCTGTGGTTGACCCATATGACTATCACTTAGGAAAGAGAACATTCTCTTAAAGGGCTCTCTAAAGCACAAGTTTTACTTCTTGAGAGAACATATCAACTGCCAAGCTTAAAATACAAATTTAGACTACAGAATTAAACTGCTGCTGAGATTATTTCCGTCATCTTCTCTTTTATCCATAACATACAAAATCTGCAGCCTCACTCACTCACAACCAAGCTAAACTGATGGGTACATATAAATGTATTTACATCTTCTCATTTATCTCTAGAGTACATCTCAATGGCACAGTTATAAGTTACTCTTCTTGTTGCTGTATTTCTAAAAGTAAAATCTGTCCTTTGTGTTTCTCATCTAATATATAAATAGCCTGATTTGATTCTTGGAAACCTGTAGTTTCTGGCTGCAATAAGATAGTAGAGGAACATGTTTCTAAAATACATGTTTCCAACCACTGGAAGGAAGTCTATCTTACTAATATCTTTATCATTAATTTGCAGTAATGATACAGAAACTCAAACCATCAGGAAGGATAAAAATATAGAGACAAGCCTTAAATAGCTTGTTGACAAAAAAGCTTTAGAAATAAATTTAACCTCTCTCTTGTCTACAGTGACCACTTGCCACTGTCTTTTTATATGGCATTGTATTCTGTGCTATTTACTGTTTTTTCATGAGTCTCCACATCCATTGATGTTTCATAGGAAACTACATGACTGAATGTGACCCCGAAAGAGAAGGTAAGATTTGGGAGTCTTCTCTAAGCCCTGTTTGTGGGTAAGCCATCAGTATCTTTAGTCATGCTAAGGACTTTGCAAACAGTTCTGGTGGATTCTACAAATCCTAAAGTCATGAGCTAATTAGGCAATAGTTATAAAGTACCTCATCCTGGATGAACCTATCCACCAGCCATATGGAGCACTGCAGTAATGTATCTCTGCAGTGGCACTCGAGATACAAATTTGCAGCCTGATAAGGGAGATTATCTTTAGCCCATGTGTCAAGTTGGACTTGGAGTGAAGGATAATTGCTCTTCACCTGGGACCTTGCTGAGTATCGCTTTTCTGTGTTCCAAAAAAAACCAAACCACAACTAAAGTTAGCTTTCAGCTGATAATTAGCTTTCATCATCATTAAAGCTAACATTCCTCTGCACAGCTAAAGTAAGGATTAACATCAATTGGGTCTTTTTTAGAGAAGAACAAGATCAGCTATGGGCTTGCAGACTGGTCATTGCCTTTCCAAAATGAAACCCGTGACCCAGGGATTCCAAGCCCTTCACATTCAAAGGAAAAGTGACCAGCATAGATTTTGATGGACATCTGTGGTATTTAATTAATGGTATTTACAGCAATTAAAATTACTACTGTTGGTGTTGGTACTGCAATTATTTCATTAACTAGTGTAAAAATAATTAGCAGAATCTGTTCCATAATGTTTTTAACAAATCTCAACCTGGATGCATATGGATGATTCCTGTTGAAGTGAAGTGCAGGGATATCCACTGGAGTATTTAATTGGTGTTACAAGGTCACGTTCCATGGCATTGCCATGTCATGTGTTACCTTGGCTGTAACATTATGTTGTCTAAATTAGTATGAAAGCCCTGTTCACTGCATTGTGCAAGAGACCTGGTGATTGCTTCCCAGCAGTGATGAGAATGAGTTACGAGCCTCTCTGCCTCTTCCTAAAATAACAGGGAATTAATTTCATGTGGGCAAACACTTGACTCATTCTTCTTGGAACTGATAGCTTACCACACAGGACTTGGAGGCTGCTCAGTGAACCAGTCCATGGTTCACAGGAAGAAGAAGCCTCCAGAGGAGTTCAGACACTCAAAGAATAACATTTTTGGCCAAAAATAACCCTGAGCACTGAAAACAAATTGAAAAAAAAAGAAGTTGATTTACTTGTAAATTTGTTGCAGCAACATGTACCTCCAGACATATCTGAGAGATGGGTGATACAGCCATCTTTGTCTCTTCACTCTTCTGTTTCCAAGTAAAGCTTCTTCCCAGCCAAGCCAGTGCTACATATGATATAGGTGGCTTGTGATCATGAGTCACATGAGCTATGTCAGCTCTGGCTTGTGAAGACCCTGGGGCAAGGTGTGAAGGTAAGAATGGCTGCCCTAGAGCAATTGCAAAGATACAATGATATCTACAGAGGACTGAAAAAATCTTGAGGAAAGCTTAGGAAAGGCAAGAACTGTAAGAATGGCAGTAGCAGAGAGGAACAGTCCCACATGTGATGCTGTACGGGGTGGGTAGGTAGGTGTCATTCTTGGCATGTCCTGAAGGAATTTGCAAAGGTTGCAATGCAGCATGTTGTGTTTTGGGTTCCAGCACTGGTTTGTATGGATGTGTGTGAACGTAGGTGTGGGGGTGAGATGCAGTTAGGGCAGTAGAAGTGATACTTCGGTCAGTTCACACACACTGGTGAACTGGAGATCACCTTTTCTCCCATATCCTCCACAGATACTATATGTTTTTCCCTCAGTTCTGTAGCTGACTGTGAGGAATGGTGTGGCCAAGTGTACACCATGTTTTTGACTCTATGTGGTTTTGTCTTGACTAACAGACCCTCTGCAGACTCTTTGGCACAAAGCTGAAAATGGCTCACTGACAGCAGAAGGAATATGTCCTTCTTGGAGATGTGAATCCTTCCTTGGATGAAGGATCTGCTGTGTACTGCCAGCTAGCATTCTTGCTGATTGTTAAGTTTCCAAATTAAAAAATTATTTAACTCTACTTGAGGCAATATGTGCTATGAGATGCTGCTGTGGCATGAGTCTTTGTGGATTATTGCATATACACGTAACCAAAACCAAACCTACCCCCATACATTTTCCTTCCTTTGTGTTTCCTTCCCTACCCCCTGTGCAACTGCTCCTCCCTGGTGGTGATAAAATATTCTTTCCTCCCTCACATTTTTAAATAGGGAGATAAAGAGAGTGATCAGCCTGCCAAGAGCAAGGGAAAGGGTCTGGAACCACTTGGTGGGAAGTGGGAAGTAAAGGAGAGAAATTGATCACTCCCCAAAGTCATTCCCTTGCTTCTGAAAATATTTAATTCCACTAGTGATACCACAGAAGGAGTAATCCCTAGGAAAATATCAGGAATTCCTGCTCCAAGAAGTACACTTAGTATCCTCATTTGTATGCTGACAAATCAGCCTTCATTCCAGAGATGGCATGGGTCTCCAAGGAAAGAATAACATTTCTGTTCCAGAGTATTAGTGGCCTGAGGCTGATCTCTGTAAACTATCTACAACTAAGGCTTCTCTGCACTGGGAAATGACATTCAAGTTGGAACAGGAATGCAGGAAATTAATGTGGTAACAAACACAGTGCTAAACACAACTGTCTATATTTGGAGTTGGGCTCTCATTTGTGCTGAACCCTGTTTACCTACATAGGAAACTGTAAAGGAATCTTGAAGTTGATAAAATTATTAGAGTCTGAGATTTTTAACAGATGTGGAATACCCCAAGTTGAAAGACTCATCTTAATGCAATTTACTGGTGTAAATTGCTGGGAAACAAGTAATTTAAAGGAGGCTGTTGTCATTATCTTCATTGGTTATGGTAGCTTCACACTGAAGTTGAGTTTGTACTTGATAACAGAGATAAGCAAAATGAAAAACCCTCTGAGCATCTTTAGAAAATAAATGAGAACCATGTTTTTATGTTAATCTGTTAAAAGAAATATGCTCAGCGTGGTAATGTTTAGCTGTAGACATTTGTGTCAAAAAACCTAGGAAACATCTAACAGCCTTTGCCCTTTCTTGCAGAGGGCCAGGAGGTGTCACTTAAAATGGCAGGTGCAGAGAGACATGAAAGTCTAAATGTCTTTAAAATTTACTAAATGTCTTTAAAGAGCGCGATGCCTCTGTCTATCCAGCTGCAGGTTTTGTTAGGACTAGGAATACTTGCTGTTATAATACGTTATCTTTCAACAAAAATGGATTGCATTTTCCTTCTCTGAGAACTGGGATATGTAAGTACCTGTAATGGGTTTGAACAAATCATCATAAGACTGGAAACGTTAGACAGTAACTGCTTAATCCTGCAGTTATTTTATTAATTTTTCTTTGTTATTAAGGTAGTAAAAGTAATTGAAATGTTAATCTAGGATATTTGATAAGGCATTATGCCTACTCTATATTCAATTCACGTTTCATTGCTGTGGGTTAAAGATGGATTCAATATTAGAGATATGAAATTCTTGGATCTCAGCAGTTTTGATTTAAGGGATTGAGTTGCGTTAATTGTACTTGTCTGCCCACAGGGTGTAAAGAGATGATCAAAAGGTTGGCAAGCTTTATATGGCTTTGATACTGTTGCATGCTAGCAACAATACATCTGCAAAAGCAGGAATTTCTCCAGAACTTAGCCTTTAGGTTAACTGTTTTATCAGGCAGCAAAATACAGGTGTAATACAGCTAGTGAGGGTGTGCCCTCGGGGAGTGCTATACTTGGTACTTTCTGATTCAGATTGTAGGTGCTTTTCATCAAGCTTGGAGAGAGTTACATGAAGTATTTTTAAAATGAAGGGATATGGATAGTACAAGGTGGAAGATACTGTTGTTATTTTAATTCTGGTTTTGTGCAGCGTAGAAAGTGAGATAGTGTTTTGGATATTGTCCTGAGAAAAGGAGCCAAGAAATTCTGTTTTTAAATCCTGATACTGACATTTACTCAGAGCCAGAAAGAAAGAGGCAGCTCCTGAGGCACAGTTACGCCACTTTTGCTACAGGACTGCTAAATCACCTCTAGTTGCACTATTTTCAAAATGTAGAAACAATGCTTATAATCTGAAGGTTAACTAGATAGTGTATGACAAATTGCTTTGAAGATTGAGTATCAAAGAAATTGCATACTTTTAAATACGGATCAGTATTTAATAACTTATAACATAGCTGGCTCCTGCTCTCTCTGTCTTGCAACAATTTTGCAATTTGCTTTAATGATGATGGGATGACCCCCAGAGTTTCTACAATTTTAATCTACGTTTTATTTGAAGACTGCAATGCCTGGTCTAAATGACTTTTTGTGTTGCCTCCGACCCCAGTTCCATGAAATGTTCAAAAAGAGTCCTGTGATAATTCAGGAGACAAACAAGCTCCTTAGGCCTTAAGATCCTTTAGCATTTTATATATTTTTATCATGTATCTAAGTTCTAGCGTTGTGTTGGATACTCATTTTCTCTACTTTGATCGCTCTCCATCTACCATTTAAAAAGAAAGCCAGTAGTTCTGTCAGCTGAATACTTCAGTATGTGGATGTGATCAAAGTGAAATGATGATAAATGGCATAAGAGCCGCTGAATCGTACAGTTGCGCACGGTTTAGGAGAATAAAACGTGTGCTCACTTCCTGTGTTTGGACAGGAGAGAACTATTGTTTAGTAAGAATAATTTCCCAGCTATGGGAAAATAAATTTTAAATTCCTGGCATATCTCTTCATCTGAAAATTCAGGGGAATTTAGAGCTGCATTTGAAATCTGTGGCTTAACCCCATCTCTGGGGAAAGTAGAAGTGCTGGAATAATTCAGGGTAAACCAGTGACAGCTCATCCATTTAAAACGAGGTAACTCTATTGTGCTAGATCTGTAGGAGTCTGTTAAAAGGGACGGGATTTGCTTACCCTATTCTTGTACTCTGTTTGTGTCCATCCTCAGAGATAGGTCCTGAGCTAGCTGAACCCTTAGTCTGGGTGGATGAGGAAGTTTTTAGGAGCTGCATCCTTTCTGCTCTGCGTATGGGAATAGGCATCCCACTTTTACATCCTTGACCTGAAAACTTCGTATCAGGAGCATTGGACAGGGATGGTGACCTCAGGCACGTTGCCTCAGCTGGTGCTGAGCCCTTGGCCTTCTGCCGTTGGCACTTGGAGGAGTTGTAGTTCTTACTTACTTTTGTCTATGTCCCCCAGCTCCCTCATTCCAGGTAGCATAGTGGCTCTCTGTTTTTTCACTCTTGCACAAGAGTTTTTCTTGCACTTTAGGTGTTGGGAAAATGAAAGGAGTACATGGGCCAGGTTTCTTCCTGTGTCTGCTCCACATTCAACAGGTTGGCAGGACGTTATGTGACTGTGTTCTTGCTGATGGACACAGGGCTGTGTAGGACACTTCTCTCTTCCTCAGTGCAGACTTATGGATGCATTCCAGTTGGGCTTCCTCACAGTTGCTGCAGAAACTTCTCGGGCTAGAGTTGTACTTAAAGTTCAGGGTTGCTCAGACCCTGGAACAGAATTTGGTCAGTACTAAGTAAATTGTATTGAATTTAGAACATGCTTTTCACTTTCATTTAAATCAACAAACATGAAGGAGAAACAATTAAATATATTGCTTGCTAGTTACACACAAGATGTATGTGTTCTATTACATCTCATTCTGTTATTTTTGTCCTTTGGTTAATAAATATAATAAACATGCCCAACTTAAATACATTACTGCAGGATGATAATATACTAAGGATATTGAATATAATAGTTGTCTTGGAGAAATGGTCCAACAAAACAAATAAAAAAATACATAAATACATTTATATGATTTGATGTAATTATTCTGTCTTAAATTTCTAGAGACAACAATGATCACTCTAATTTCTTTCTCAGAAGTCCCAAATAGCAGGATAGATGGAACTGACTTAGATCATCTATAGTGGATTTTGCTTTAGTATATTTTAAACAGTTGATTATTTAGTGTATGCATAATTTCCTAAAAGAAATAATAATATTAATGAGTAACATATTTGTCCTTTATATGGGTATATATTCACTAATGTAATTTATCTGACTTAATTTATCAAAGCTTTATTGATTAAGTTTTGGTTGTCTGTTATTTGTCAGCAGACTTACCATATTTTAGGAAAAATTTATTTTATGACAGAGTATTTAATTCAAAGTAAGCCTGCTACACTTACTTTTCACTAAAACAACAAAAAAAAATTCAGTGAGCTTTTCAGCACACAAAAATGTTGAACTAATCACTCAGCATTATTTTGTGTTCTTTGATAAAGCCTTCATTGCTGCAATTTTTATCAGCAGGGCACCAGTTCAATGTGATTTTCAGGGAGGTTCCAACTGAGCCCTGATCTGTAAAAGCATATACTTTAAATAGGTTACTATTTTTGTAATGCAAGTGCTCAATGGTTGAATGAAAATGTGAAATCAAGGTGCATGTGGAGGTCTATTTTTAGTTTTGCATTTTGCACGGCCAGGTTGGTTACAAATATGGTATGTGAACTCTAGAGTAAGAATGGAAAGGCAGACCATAACCGTGCTATTTCTTGAAATAGCACACAATTTAATAGATATTGCCACTTTTATTTTTGCATGAGCAATGCTCTGACCATAAGAGCATATTGCTTGAAATAGTACACAGTTTAATAGATACTGCTGCTTTTATTTCTGCATGAGCAATGCTCTGTGGATTTCTTCAGTAAATAAAAACACAGAATATCGATGATGCTTTGAGCTTTTAGAGTCTTCTCACATCCTTGCAAGACCAGTGCAAGAAATCCTCTTACTGTTTCTGTCATTTTTTTGTTATCAATCCTATAATTTATGCCAAAGGAGTTTAATCAGAACCTCTTAGGCGTATACATACAGCAGACAATTCTGAAATTAGCTGCCTTGAAATACAAAGTTTTTCTTTATACAGAACAGTTCTAGTCTTGTTTGTGTTGAGGATATATCCATATGGATACTATTTCCGGAGTTTTATAGTGGTTTTCCTTAAACTTGACAGGCTTAGTTGGATTTTGGGTTTTAGACTGTCATTGTGCTCCATTTCCAAAATATGACTGAGAGAGGCCTGTGCTCTAATCTCCATATGAATGCTGGATTTTTATATTCCAAACACCCACTATCCTAATTACAGTATATCTAAAATATGGTCTATACCTTTCTGTGAATTTGCACAGAAGTTCACAAATATTAGTAATTTTGAAGGGTGATACTAATTTTAATCCTGACAACACTTATGTGGCAAATAACTGTGCCTCCTTACTCACACGCTTATGCTGGTAAAAATTATTTGTATCACACATAATTGCAAAAATATGAGTCTTTGTATGAAGCCTCATATCACTTTTAAGTTTACTGCTTGAAGACTGTGCATCAAAGCATTTTGTGCACCATTAGCTTGTTCCCTGCCAGAATACGTGGTACCCACACAAATATTACCATCTGGCAACTTCTGTTTAAAGCAGCTGTTGTCGGAGTATTCCAGAATTTTAATCGGCATCTAGATTTCTAAATGCCAAAGCCAAGATACCTTTGGTCTCATTGCATTTAGATTACAGGGCTGAACTACAGTGTGCTGATGTCACCGGACTGTGCCCGTGCATAAAAAGGCCACGTTCCAAGTATAAGTTCCCAGATGATAATTGACTTGTTTTAGGATGACGTTCTGTGGGAATATCTGCAAGGTCTTATGGAGGGAAACAAGGAGTGGAGAGTGCAAGAGAACAGGAGTTATCCACTAAGTTGTGATGGTTTAGAAGTTGCTTGGGCTCTTGAGCTTTAAGCAGGATGCAACTGAAAGCATGTTATCTGTTTATTTTGGTGCAATGCTTCTTAATGACCGTGCATTGATACAAGCAGCTACCTTTAGGTTATAGGATATCTGAATTAGATCATAATTAAACACTGAAACAACTTCGGCTAAAAGGAAATGAATCCAATATACAACTTTGCAAATAGTAAAATATAAAAGAATCAGAAAACAATGTTTTGGGTGGGTTTTTTTTCACAGAAATTTATTTGTAGAATCATAGAATCATCTGGGCCAGAAGGGACCTTCAAAGGTCATCTAGTCCAAACTCCCCCTGCAGTCAACAGGGACACCCCCAACTAGACCAGGTTGCCCAAGTTGAACCTCACCTTGAATGTCTCCAGGGAAGTGGCCTCAACCACCTCCCTGGGCAACTTGTTCCAGTGCTCCACCACCCTCATTGTAAATAACGTATTTGTAATTTCAAATGGACACAGAAGAGGAAAATTATTGATCAAAAAACTGGCAGGAATGGGTCTTCTATTGCTGACACATAACAGATGTCAAAATTTTATCCTCAGTTTCCTTAAGTCACCATAGGGTTCAAATTTTAAGCTACAGGAATGATTTAGTAGGAATTTCTGTGTGATACAGTAGCAAGTAGTAGTACTGCCTTACCTACAGACACTGGACTATTATTTATTTACCAACACAAATGTGGATTTTTCTCCAGGGAACTCAGTATTGGTACCTTTTTTTCCAGTCAGTGGAGTTTTACCATTGATGCAGCATGTAATTACTTATGACCCATAAGTTGTAACTATACAAAACAACTGTTTTGCTGAAAATTGGAATTCCTTCTAGGAATTAATGAAGGAGAGAGAACTGGGGGACTTGTTGCTATAGCAGTGGGTAAAATGTAGCCCACTACAGATGAATAATATTGGCATGGGATTTCTGTGAAACGCAGCAGAATGTAGGTAAGAAATCAGTGGGTACATTTAAAGAAATAGAGTTCCAATATCCATCATCTCATGTTGCTCATTCCCAAACAAACAAACAAAAGCCCATCCTCCCCTCAAAAATTCTGTAACATTTTATTTACATAAGCCTTAAAAACTTGTTCTTCTATGCTATTGTTTTTCACATCTCCTTCTTGTAGTGGGCAAAGTTTATATTCATATTTGCCACGGAACCCTTAAAAAACACCAGTTGCAAAGACTGAGGTACTCTAGTAGAAACTGCAGATACTAATGCTGTTTCTAGGGGATGCTCTTTGGGGGTGCTTTGCAGTGTGGGCACTGCTGTGTACACTATTACAATGAGAGAGGAGTGTTTTATTGCAATCCTTGTTTGTGTTCTGCAGATTCTCACAACTCTTTTCCCGATGAATTCTTATGGTTTTTTCACATTTGAGGCAGCTGAAGAAGTTGTGTGGGCTTAACGCCCGGTTGTCCCATGGAGTCTAGGAAATAGGTGGAGAACTTGCCTCTGCAAAGACTCTGTAGCTGCAGGGAGAACACAGGACATTGCCTGTGTCTTCTGTTATTGGGACTACATGTTTTCCACTGCTTGTAATCTCCCTGCTTGCTTCTGGCAGGGTGGCTGGATGTTTTTTCACCTGAACCTGTGCTACTTTTCCACAAGTGCTTAAGGGACTGGATCTCAGTCCTAGGTTTTCACACAGTTATTGTTGATGATTTGGTTCAGATCAGAATACAAGTTAATAGTAATCCACATTTGTCTTGTGTTAAATAGCTCCACAGAAAAAGCACAGATTAATGTGGATGGATATGCTGAAACATATATAAGTATATACACTCTGTGTATTTCACTTACTTATGTTTAATGTGTATTATTTATTTTGTATGCTTATCAGCCTAGCAAAGAGAGAGGGTTTCTGTAAAGCACTTTGTTTTCCCTTTTCTCTGACTTCACTGAAGGCAGAAATACACTCAAGGCACCCACACTCTTTTATACATATCTTATGCTCTTCATCAGAGAGCCACATTCAGCTCATCAAGGCACTTTGTAATGTGCAGTTGCTGGTGATTTTTTTTCCCCCCTTCCAGCATATAATTGCTCTGTCCCTATTTTATCATAGATTTAATAAGATATTTTTCTCAACCATTCAAGTGCTCTTGCTAAAGTACAATTAGAGCGATTATATTAAGAAAGGTTATGAACTGAAAAAATGTACAAAGCCTTATTTTGAAATGATGTAATATTAGGAACACAAATTACATGGAGCTTGGAACTTGACCAAAATAAAAGAGATTAAAGAAGACCAATTTTTGGAAGGTCAGGATATTTTTTGAAAATCATAAAAGTGTTGAAAGAATTGCGAGAATCACAATAATGGTGATTTGGAACAGACAGAGGAATCAGATTGGTTTGTTCTCACACTTGACTAAATCAAGGGTGATTCCATTCAAGCAAATATAATCCTGCCAATAGAAACCCAAATGTAAACAGGAGGAGAAGACCTAGAGAATCTTATCCTTTGGAAAGCTCTATACACAAGTCAAGTCTGACATTTTCTATTTTCTGTGTTGAAAGAAGCAAAACAAATCTGCCTCCTGTTGTTGTGTGCCCTCAACAACACAGGAAAGTGTATGACACGCCAAGTGTCATTTCAATCTGAAGTACATATATGCATGGTGCAGAAATCACAGCACTTTGCAGGGCATTCTGCTGCCTCCTACTCCTCCAGTTTGACAAACTAGACTTCAGAAGAAATAGTCATCAGAAAAAAAAGGGAGCCTGCAAAGCCATGACATTTTATCAGTATTTGGCTTCTCTTAACAAAACTCTTGATAGGCATAACATAAACAACAATCTTTCAAGAGCCTTTTGATATGATTGAGTTTATGCTTGATGCACCGGTAGCAGTCTGCCTTGTGAATTAGAAATAGACCATGAAAGTAGCCTGATTTTATCAGGTCTGCAACATTTATACTTCTGTGGCTTTTAGAGGAGACAGGGACATATGACTTTCTGAATTGCATTAGACTATTCTCTGATCAAGTCAGATATCTTGCTTCCTACAATGGCCAGCTGTGAACTACGATTTGCAGTTGTGAATAACAGCTATTAAATTGTGCTGAACTTAGAGGCAGAAAGTAGGTTCTGACCACTCCTATCACAGCTTCAAGAATTTAAACAAACTATCCGTATTCATTGAGTGTTCATTAACATTTTCTTAAAAACATAACTCATAAAATTTCCTGAATTTATGTACTTTTGCTATTACAAAAAAAAAAGACAATTTTGTAGAGAATTCTTTTTTTTTTTTTTTTTGGTAAAAGCAAAGATGAATCTATTGTCTTTGAAATGCAGGTTAGAAAAATATAACTGTTCTCTCTTACTTCTATAAGCAAGATAATGAGATATTATCTTAGTGTATCTTAAAAAATGAGAGAAGGGGAAACTGTGGCCTGCTCTGCAAACACTACTGATGGAACTATTTCTGGTAGTAAATTTTATTCAGCTGTAAATCTGTGTTGGTTTGAGCCCTCAGCCACCAGCTATGGATTTAATCAATGTTTGGAGCTGGATGAATAATTCAATTTGATCTATTCTCTTTCAGCTTGTGAAATCCATCTTCAGGTTTCAGCTCCCTCATGTATTTATCCACATACTACCTGAATCCTTTCAAAGCTGTGCCTGTCTCCCTTCAGGATGATGGTTCCAATAACACGAGCAGATGTTCAGTTCTGCAAAGGGTTCTGCTTAAACAGAAACAAATAAAGAATGCTGTGCAAGGACAAACCCACAAAATTCAGCCCTGATGTTTCAATCTCTGGGTTAAATTGATACATGGGTGACAGTCTAACATGGTTAAAGTGAATGCCACGGTTTCCATGGACTTGGAAAAAAGTGTGGCTTCAGATTAGGTCCCAAATCCTATATGTGAGAATGTTAAATTCAGACTTGTGAATGCAGTTTTGAAATGTGTTTTCACATTCAGCTCTATGAAATGTCTCTTGTCAGTTTAAAGAAAGGGAATTCAAGGATGAATGGTGTTGTTGAATTGTAAATATTTGTATGAATGCTTATGCAAACTCTTTTATATAGGTTTTATGCAAAAACTTCAGGTTGGTCTGGTTGAAATGTAACTTCCAAGAGATCACAGTAGGTTTCCTACTTTGGGTGACCTGGAGTAACATAACAACTGATGATTCACTCACCCTTCCTAAAAACATGACAACTGCTTTGATGCAATAGAAATGTGGTGGGAAATGCTGAGATTTAGTGGTGGGAATGGTCCTTTTATTTGCAAGTTTTTGCTGGAGGAGCTGTTCTGTAGCAGTCCTACCTCTGGACTAAATGACATTCTGCTTTTGATGGTCTTTGTATTTTGGGCTTACTTTTTCTGGTTCTGTTAGACATCCATTGCATTATGGGTTCAAGTTAATGTGGCTCATGTCTTTCTTTCCCCATTAGACATCAGTAAAAGCCAAGGAGCAATATTCAGTACAACCTATTTCTAAAAGCTGAGTAATGTTTCTTTTTTTCTTTTTCTTCTTTTTTTCTGTTCCTATGTACCTTTCATCCAGATCCCACTCTTTTCAGTGAACACATTTAGCTACTGACATCAAGAAAACAAAATTATACATTTTAAAAACAATCAAAGTGTAACAGTAAATGTCATTATGATGAAATAGGCGTAATGTGGCTATATTGTGGGCAGCAGATTGATGTTCTTAATTATTCATTTTCATGCTTTTAGGTGCTTGGATTTTTAATGTAATGTAATAGGTACCATTTTATGACATTGTTACATTTAGTGCCTTCAAGTGGATTTAAGAATGTCTGATGATTTGGTTTTTTGTTTTGGTAATCTGGCAACACTTGGATGAAAAGCAGAAACAACACATAAAATGACAAGCTGGCGAGAAGGAAGGTCAAATACATGTAATTTCCGTGTCAGGAGGAAGGTGTAGGCTAAAAGAAGTTGGAGACTATTTTTTTTCTTGCTACATGTGTTTTGACAGAGCTGCTGCAAAACTTTCCAGCAACATGGGAAATAGTTTTTCTTTCTGTTGCAAAAGTTAGTGGTTGAGGCTAAGGCTGGAACTGGGTTAACTGCCCCTATCCTAATAACAGGTGGTAGTAAGAATATCTGAGTTGAGTTTGGTTCCTTACTTTGCCCTCTCAACATATTCCCCAGCCCTCCCTGGAACAATTGCAACCATCTTAGCTAATAAAGGCTCTGGGTTAGTCAAAAGGCAGGAAAGCTTCTGCAGTTTTTCTGCCCTGCCTCCAGCTTGTTTTTCCAAGTTGCTGCTGGAGCAGAGATATAGTCCTCTCTTGCATTCACCCTTGCTTTTATTTCTTCCTTCCCACCCAGTCTGATTGTTACTGGCCATGAATTATATGTTTATATGGTGCAGGAGAACACCTCTGTATCCTTACAAGACCTTTTCTTGACTGTGGAACTAACATGACAGGAGGAAGCAGGAACGGGATCTATTTTTGGTATGACTCTTCCCTCACCTGGTGAATTGGAGAAGAGTAAGTGCTCATCTTCCTCAAGTATACCAGTCAGCATCATCTCCTGCTTCATAGTAGAAGGAAATCCATGCTTTCAACAATTTATTTTTAAACCCCAAATATCATTAAGAGCTCAGTTGTCTGCAAGTCCATGGAAGAACAATACAGTTCAAATCAACTTTGAAGTACCTTGTCCTTTTGAGTAGTTTGAGTACAGATTTAAGCAGGTTTTACTTTTTACAGAAGTGACTGGAATTATTTCTGTTTACTCCTTTTGCCTTCTGGACAAAGATTATGTCGCGTTTTGTATTATGGTCTGAAAACATCTAATGCCCAATGTTTAAATGCAATGGAGAACATTCTGATTTTCATGGATACTGAATTCTTGTATGAACTTACCAGCCCAGTTATTATTTATATTTCACGCCATTAAATCTGACGTAGGTATTCCATGGGAAACAGAAATAATTTTATTCCTCATGGTTATAAAATCATTAGAAAGGCTGAGGTACATC
Organism: Scolopax mira; assembly: GCA_004320125.1. Taxonomy (NCBI): domain Eukaryota; kingdom Metazoa; phylum Chordata; class Aves; order Charadriiformes; family Scolopacidae; genus Scolopax; species Scolopax mira. Next base: position 82,308 of record BJBW01003634.1, read on the forward strand.
TGTAATGGCTGTCCATTAATATATTAGTTACATTTAATAATAGGCAACTTGCAAGCCTGGATTTTCTAAATGCTGCTACATTTTTGAAAATACTTTTGAAGACTTTGAAAAATCTTTCCAAAAGGCTATGGAGCTTTTGTCATCTTTCAGATGAAGGCAGTCAGAGATGTTCACAGCATCCTCACCATCTGGAATGCACTGCCCAGCAGCACCCAAAGTGAAATGTAACTATTAGACTAGCTCTTGGTTCAACCTATTGATATGTTGGTGTTTCTTGGGTAAAATTTCTCACCTCCCTATGATACCTGTGCAGATTTGAGCCTTATGGCAGAAATGCTGGGTGGGTGGCGGAGATGTGAGTAATTTACGAAGCCGGTCTTGCTCCAGAGAAGCAACTGGGAGGACAGTCAGACTCATCAAAAAGGCTCATTATCATTTCCTAATGTCACTTTCCCATTGTCAAACAAAACAGCTTAATCTAATGTGGAAAAAAAAAAAAAGATGTTTGAGTGTCTGGTGCCACCTATTTGATATAAAAATATTTATATATTAACTTATGAGATACTGGTTTTCTAACATGCAGCCCTGTGTTTTTCTAAGACACAGCAGCTATCTATCTGCCTCAAGTATACAAAAGCACCCGTATTTTCTAAAACTCAAGTGTGCTCTTGCATACTTGAAAAAAAGTTCTAGTTGTTCTCTGAAAAGTGGCAGTAAATAACTGCATTTTCATGCTAGGGGTATTGAGTTATGCTGTCTCTTTCCAGTGATACAGTCTCACAGTCTTCAAATTAATCCTGTCTCTACAGACCTGTTGGGCACAGCGAGTTACTGCAGATCTAGCTGCAGACAGCATCCGTCTGATTCTGTTCATCCACGAAGAACAGAATCCAGCTCTTAAAACCCGTCCTTGGCAGGGCTGAAGCTGGCAGTTTGCAGGCATGTGTGAAGGATTCAGCTGCTTAAGGAAAGGCTGTTTCTGTGTTCTTTGGAGGATGATCTTGTAAGAAAGAATGAACGCAGTAAATAACTGAAAGCCACTGCGCCAAACTAAAGCAGGACAGAATGCGATTGTTGGTGTCCCAAATTTCTCCCTTTTCATGCTCCGTTCTCTCCTCCAAATTGGCAGCTGTTTTCATGAACGCTCATTCCTTCCCCTAACTGTTGGCTAAAATGCCATTTCTAAGACTGATGCAGTATCATTCAAGATCAGAGTGCTTTTCTTAGATACACGTGGTGTTGTCATACTCCTATCCTTTCCCGTAAAACCCAAATACATCTGTAAGCCACGCTATTCCCTATAAAATGGCCGTCATGGTTCATTTTTCCTTCACAGACCCTTTTATGGTCATAGCATAAAGGTTATTTTGACACCAACATTGTGCCTGCCAATACAGTTACCTCACAGTTATGTAGATTTTCCATGGAGATGTGGAGCGTCTTATTCTTGGGGGGGAACTCCAGCTTAGCAAGGTAAGACTGTGTTAAAATGGAAACTATGTTAATTGCATAGTCTAACTTATTACCTTAGGCTTCAACCTTCTTTGAGACATCTGTTGTTTGCTTTTCCCCTTGTGTACTTTCCTCTGTTTTTCACTTATTTTTGAAGCATTAATAGCACCTTTTCTTCGTTGCTGGTTTTTTTTTTACAATCATTGCGTTTGTAACTCATTTTACTTAGCCTTTCTGACTCTGTTACTGCATTCTTGTGCTATTTCTTCATATTCTTCCCAAGTCTTGTGTCTTTTTCACACTTTTTATGAGTCATCTTAAATACTAACAAAGGGAAATTGTGTTAAGAATTACTACAAATTTCTTAATTCCTTTTGTAACTTTTATAACAAGTATGTAATTCTGGATATTCTTTTACATAAAAAATAATTGCATAAATGCCTAAACTCATTTTGATCGTGTAAATTCTGAAAGACTGACTGAAAAATATTTTCTCTTCGGTTTTGAGTTCATCACCTTTTACTCTCACTGCAACTGTGGTTGTGTGTAAATGTAGTATGATGTTCCTATTGTGTAACAATATTTTCATGCCAGCACATATACATAGTTGTTTCCACCTTTAAAAATATAATTTTGCATCTAAAATCCACAATTCAATTCCCAGGGGTCTGTGGTTTGGTTTTTTTTTTCCTATTTCTGAGATGAAAAAATAGCTCAAATAGTCTAATTAGACCTGAAATCAAAGGTGCCACTAGTAAAATCACGCCTGTGATGCTGTTCAAGGTACATGCTTTCAAACTTTTACCTTCCAGCAGTATCAGTTGATCAGCATTTTGTAGGCATTGCATGAATTTTCTCAAATTGATGTGTAATTCAGTGGCTAAAGTATAGAGTAGGAGCAGTTTTATCCCTAATTCTTCCAGTTCTGGCACAGTTAAAGTACCTTATTTTGCCCCAGTCAGTAGAACAGAGGCAATGTTACCTCAGTAAAATGTTATGAGATTGAATTGAGAGACATTATTGAACCTGTAAAGAATACAGGTAAAGAATACCAATCCTCTGGATTGGTCAGATGGGATTCATATGTCTCTGAAAGGAAACAAATTTTTATTTAGAAAAATAGATTATATTTCTAATTCTTAAAAGTTGTGTGTCCAACACACAACTTTGGCATTGATTTCAAAAGGAGTGGAATTAATCTATAAGATTTTATATGAAAAATACTTGCATTGGAGAGTTTGCTAATGACATAATAATGTCACTCTCTCAGTTGTGCACTTTTTCTTTATCCCTATCAATAGAGATATCTGGTATGACTATATAACATATTACGCTTTCAGCAAAGTTACAGCATAATATATTTAAATAAGGAAGGCATTTGGTGTTTAAATAAAGGCAGCCACAGATTCAAAGAGTGTACTACTGGTTCATTTATTCAAGTTCATGTAGGGCTTGCATGCTAAAATGCTATATTGGGCTCTACGTTTCATGGTTTACAGCCTACCTATAGGACTATTTTCAGGAATTATATCTGCCATAAGAACTGGTAGTAGAAGATGAGGTAGCAACCAACATACTAAAATGCTTGAAACTGCTGCTTGACTTTCTGCTGGAGCAGGAAAAGGACAGACCTTCAGGTGCAAGCAAGAGAGGCTTTTGAAAGATGAGGATTGATTATTGGGTTTTTTTCCTTCTGAAATAGACTAAGAGCGCTCATGGGATGAAACTTTGTGTAAGCAACTTCACCACGTGCTTGTGGGTGCTGAGGTCAAAGCCTGCAAGGGCAACTGTCCCTGCCCGTGGGGCACCTTCGTCCCTGTGCACTGGCTCTGAACGCGGGCCACGTTTGGAGCTGGCCTGTTTTCTCACATCATACTGTGAACTGAAGCCAGTTACTCCAGATGAGGAAGTAAATGAATGTCTTTAGCCTAACATTTATAGTAACTCGCTGTTGCTAATTGTCCTGTGATGTGAAAAGCGACAAGCCTTTCCTGCTTGTCTTTTTTTGGTAGCTTTCCATGCCTCAGGTGTGAGACAACGGTTTGAACTTTCTTGAACTTTGTAAACAGGAAAGTCTTTTACGACCTTCAGAGAAGTGCAATTGGAGTAATTAGTTTTATTTGTTACAAAATGTCAACAGGTTTATGTCTGATGGTAAAAAGACACTTGAAACTTTGAATTCTTTCTTGTGTTGTCTTATATCAGCTAGTATAGCACAGTAAAACTTTCTCTGATACATTTGGGAAAATCTTTCCGTGCTCTATTCCAAGGTTAGGTATATATTGCTATTATGATCAAAACCATACATTATTATGCATATACATTGCATGTGAGTGAGAGATGTTGTGGTTTTGGTACAGCATTTGAAATTGACTGTTTTCACATTAAAAAAATTTAAAAAAATTAATCAAAAAGAGAAACTTGGAATTGATGAATGGAGTTTTTGGTGGAAAAAGAGCAAAAGGTAAAGCCATTTTTAGGGTTTAGGAGTGTTCTTGAACGCTGTTTAAATTAATAATTCAGACTTTTTTGGGGGAATATATTCACAATGGCAAATTGCAATCAACACAGGTAAAAAAACTACAAATAAATGGTCAAAATATGGAATTTAGCAAAGAAAAATTGCCCACATCATTTAATAAAGCAGATATTAATAGTAAGTTCCATAAGTGTTTTGGTTTTTTTTTTGGTTGGTTTTTTTTTAATCTAAAATTGCCCTATTTGATATAAAGATCCTCTGGGCCATATTATGTAAGTGTATTCTACAGTAGAGACTAAAGAGGTCCTGAAAAGTTTTGGGGGCAGGGTTAAAGAGAAGAGGGTAGGGAAAAGAAAGGAAGGAAATAGAGTTAGGACAAAATGGAAAGTAATGTAAGATCTAGCTGTGATATTTTTTAAGTTTCTAGGAAATTCAAATGAGTGCAGATCAAAGATTGGTGAGACATGATATCAGTTATAGCTGCAGAATCTTGGACTACAAATGAGATTTTGCATTATTTTATCAAAGAAAACATAATTCGATCTGCTCTAATTCTCGGAGGACAACCCAGCAGAGTTCCCATTCCTCTAGGAATTCCAAGAAAACCTATTAATTAGTCTCTGATTCATAGTCTGACTCTTCCCCCACTCTGGATTTGTACTTGAAGATCTTCATTAACTGACTCATATTAAGAGAATCCATTGCATGCATTCCTAATAATTGTCAGTACCCAAGTGCAGGCAGACTAGATTTACAGTGAGTTGTGGCAATTGCTCACAGAAATGAATTACGCAACTTACAGAAGTGGGAAATGAGAATAGGCAATTTGTGTGCTTGTGTAATAACCAAATAATCAAAAATGGCCTAAATAAAAAGAATTGGTCATCTGAAAGCATTTTGCAGATATGCACACCAGCAAAATGTTTCTGCTTATAGAAAAAAGCCAAACAAACTTAACAGAGTTAGAGCAGAAGTGCATGCTGTGTGGAAAATCTTTCTTCATAATTTACGCTTTCAGCTCACAGTGTCAGGCCCGCTTTGACCATTTTTGATACTTCTTATAGTTCTATAAGAACTTCTTACTTAGTTTTGGCCTAAAATTCCTGGGGCTTGGTTTTCTGTGGGATTAATTTTTTTTGGTTCTTAGGTGGCAGCACTTACATGTTTGTTTTCACAGAGAGACAGGAAGCTGGATCAAAAGATATGTATCACTTGAAATTAAATGGGAGCAGAGGAACATTGTCTGTCAGAATTGTTACTGCAAGCAGTTGCTTACAGAGTAGCTGGGATGTTGTACTTAAAATGCACAAAAATGAAAAACATTCTCTAATTTAAAGAACTCTTTGTACTGGTGACTTCTGAGCAAATAATACATAGCTAAATCTTACTGCAAGGCAAATTTTCCTTTACTTTGCATCTACATCATCATAGGTATCATATTTCTGGTAAGTATGAAGTTTTAAAGTTAAAAAAATACTACTATGATATTTATTTGCTCTTTGTCAACTCATATTTCCAGTTCTTCACTGCAAACAAAAGACCAAGATACCAAAGAAAAAAAGTATGTGGTGTTCTAAAATATTGGCTTGACTTCAGACATCAGGGCTTTAAGCAAAATATTAACTATTTTAGGCTTGCTGATGGACAGTTGTGGAAGGTAGGTATGTGAAACTATTGAAGTATCTATCACAGGAACTCACAGATGGCACATCTCCACGTTAAGGTTTGTTTCCAGAGTCTGGACCCAGATTACCAGCCTGTGAAATTGAAGAGAAAAACTTTATTTTTAATCAAGTGAGAGTGAGAATAAGTTCTCTGTACTGCCTTCAGAAATGTTTTTTTCCAGATTGTTCTTATTGTCTAGAGGAGTTAATCTATTGGCCATAAAAGAACTGGGATTATAAACAGTGGATTGGAAATCAAGGATGCATAACTGTTTGGCTACAAGTTAAAGACCCAAAGGTCAAGCCAGACATTCTTTAAGTGAAGATGATATTCCTTTTTTTGTGGATGGTTATTTACAAGTGAATTACAGAATGTTTAAGAGAGAGAGAGAGAAAGTTGCATTTGTTCTCTTAGTCCCCCAACATATCTTCAAATATTTAAAATTGTATATCTGAAATTTAAGAGGTTACATGATTGCCATATCACCATATTATTTAAAATAGTATTATTTGTCTACTTTCATAGGTGACTGTTGTGCCAATTACATTTCCACACATATTATGACTCACAGACCAGTTTTTCTGTGTAAGATTCCTACGTGCTATGATTTTCTATGCCAAATCATTTTTTTAAGGGATTCAATAAAAATATAGGCAGTATCCCTCAAATTACTGACATCTGAATTTGGCAAATCTGTGTGCAACTGAAAGTAGGAAACTAAATAAATCAGCCCTTTTTCAAAATTTATAATTGGGATAATCATAATACTACATCCCATGGGGAGGAGGAGCGGATGGGGAAACATGAAGAATTACATTTCTAAAAAAAAATTATGGAAAATAAAATCAAATCCTGTAAAGATTATATTTTTCCTTTCTCCCTTGTCCTAATCAATAACTATTGATACAGTTGAGAAAAGATGCTTAAAAGCCTGTTTTGTGACTGCTACTTAGGAAACTCATAAATCAAAACAGAAATTGTAGCAATATAAGTCTTTCTCCTTTAAACAATGGAGCAAATTGTATGCTCTGAGGCACACCTGACTCTAAAACATACTGGGGATCTTTCAGCGGCAATTAGGCTGTGTGCTGCATATGCATGTTTCATGTGAATGATGCTTAAGAAAGGAAGAATTAATGGGAACACTGATTTTCATCTACTCCTTTATAGTAAAGAAGCTGTGGTCTTTTAAAACTTCCTGGAACATCTGAGATACCCAGAGTCCCTTAAAAGATTGAATAATTGTAATTTGGGTTCATGTTTCTAAGTGCTTCCTAAGCTGTTTAATTAGCTGCCCTTTGTAAAGTACTATGAAAATGTAAAACATGATATAAATGTTATCTATCATAATTAGTAACTCACTAGTTTACTTTTATATGTACATTGAGTATTTTGGACAGGAAATACAGAGAACATACCTGTACTTCGGAAGAGAATATGTTATGAGGAAATGACTTGTTCAGAAGACTCCTTAAAGACAGTCATATAGGAAATGCTTTATCTTAGAACAAAAGCATGGTGACTTCTGAATATTACATCACCAAATGAGGAACCCACAAGCAAGACATAATTTTTACTGTAAGTACCACTGCTATAGACAAATACTTAATTTAGTTGAACTTTACAGTTTTTAAGCAGTTTCCATAATTTGAGATGGTGAACCAGAATGTAGAATTAGATTGTTTAATAATTAAATTGGGGAAAATCTCTCAATAACTTACCTATCTGTTCCAAATAAAGGTGTCTTATTTTAGTTCATGGCCTTTCTTTTGAAAAGTTAATTTTGTAGTGAGGTCTCTTTAGACTCAACACTTGTGTATGTACTAAAGATTTGCTGTATCTGAATGGCATAGTCTAGGCAAATTGCATCAGTTATTGAGTATACTGAGAATGCTTATTTGGGAAGTTGGAGATATTAACTTTGATCTGATCACAAATATCACTTAAATACTGTGCATATTTATTGACTTGTAACTATGTGATAATTACTTTGGAGCTCGGAGATAAAGAAATTGTTGAGTAGATTGATCTTTGTAAAAAAACCAAACCTCTAAAACATGCTTTCACTTAAACATATTAGTGTGAGTAGTCCCTGCTGTAGTCAGATATTGGAAGTCCTTGTGTTTTAATTTGGGAATTATCAGCAAGTATGTAAGTTTTGGCTGGAAAGTTTTCTTGGGCCCTAAGGAACATCCTAGCCAAAATCGAGAGAAGTCTCTAGTGCTTAGACCTCATGAAAGAGGAAAGTCTTTTTGCACAGATCTCTGTGGGACTAGGGACTTGCACAGTAGGTTTCTGAATTAGAGATGAGCCACTACAAAGGGAGCTGTTCTGGGTTTACAATATTTCCTTTGCTCTTGGGTATTTTTTGTAGGTTTGGTTTGGTTTCGGGTTTTTGTCCTTCTTTTTTTTTAAAAAAAAAAAAAAAACCACCAACCAAAAAAACAAACTTCAGAAAATGTCTTTCCAATGTGATGATGAGTGTTTTTGTTTGTGAGTGGGAGTTTTCTCCTGCTTGGTGTTCTGTGGCCCTCACTAAGCATAAGAGTAACCATCACTTGCGTGGGATTGGAGATAGACAACTTCTGACCTTCCTAATGGAACCTTTAGTGCCATGTAATGAAACTATTCTTTGATAGACTTCTGTTGTTTGCAGAGTTCTGTGTCTCCTTTGGGTCACTGTCTACTGTTCAGTATTTCTAAAAGTGAACTACAATTTATCTTTGTTTTGAATGCTTAATTATGCTGAAATGATGCCTTCCAAAATACTTAACCCTTTTTATTGAATTATGACTTTTTTTTTTTTAATTAATTGAATCCTTTATCTTATACTCCACTTTACTTCTTTAAGGTGTGTATCATGGACATGAATGTTCAGGCTGGAATTACTGATTAAAAAGCCCAGTCTATGGTGGCTTCTCCTTGTTTTACTTACTTTTCTTCTCTGCTCTCTCAGTCTATCAGTGATTACATACTTTTCACTAGAATGAGTTTAACATTGCTTTCTGAAGCAACGCTTTAAATAACCTGTCAACCATCAGCATTAAAGTTGAAGAATTAATAATTAGGAAGACTACTTAGGAATCTTTAGGATACTGATGAACTCAACCATTTATTTTTAAATGCTGAAAAGAAACACCACCATCACCACCACCAAATTACTTTTCATCAATTTTTATCCCATGATTCTACAGAGTATGGAAAACAGCTGAAGTAAGTTATACTGAGGTACTAAGATTGCTGTAGCACCACAGTGCAGCTGTTCCACAGCCTGCAGCACCACTACAAATTCATGACAAATGAAGAATACGTTTGTAAAGTCTAAAGGAGACCTCGGGCAGGCAGAACGTAATTACTTAACTAGAATTTAAGTAAGGCCACAAGACCCACCTGGGAAGGAAGGTGTTGCTCGTTGTTAGTAGTGTGCCAGGCAGGAAACATTTTTAGATTATTTACTACATGGGGTAACCTACAGTGCAGTCATAATTTAAAATGATTGAACCCTAAAGAGAAAAATGTACAGTGTCAGTAATTTTCAACCTAGTAATGAAGCATAATGGAACAGAGCCATCATGCTATATTATGCAATCTGTATTTTATAGAATGTGGGAATATAACTTCAGTCATTTGCTCTCTATTGGGTGAAATTACAGCAATTTAAAATTAAAAAAAAAAAGCACTTTTCAAAAGAAAAGGGAAGGAAGTAGCAACTCTGTCTTCTCTGAAATGGAAGTTTCATATCGGGAGTTAGATTAATAGGACACAATTCTTTTCTCGGTCTGTCCATGGCATTGAATCTGAATGGTATGTTAGAGTACATCTCAAAAGAGAGTCAGTGCACCACATATTAAAGGAAGGTGGAGATCAATAGTAGCTGTGAGGTGTAGCACAGACCCCCCTTTTCATATGAAAAACAAAACATAATGCAATCAAGCCCACAAGATCAGATATGATTTGCTTTGAAACCTGTGTCTAATAGACATTTAATCTGTACATCTTTAGGGTTATTGATGCTGTTTCAGTATTTGCAAGACAGGTTTTGCCAGAAAAGCCATAATCTAAAATGAGAAAGATGAACTAACAGCAAAAATAAGGAAAAATCATAAACCGCCTAATACCACAAACAGCACCTCAACTTCCTTCTCTGAAGATGCTGAGAAGCTGAGGTGAAAGTCTGTTAAGAGGATGGAAAAGAATAAATATTTCTGGTATTTCTAAATGCCTTAGAAATAGGTATTATGTTTGAAATCAGAGGAGAAAAGGTAGAAGGTGGTCCCATAAGTGGCACTCATTATTTGACTAACTGTTCACCTTGCAAATATTTTTGGTACATAATAGATCATGCTCCAGCCAAATGGGTGACATTTTATTCTTGCAGCCTCTGTTCCATTATTCTGTTGGTCTTCAAACTTTCTAGTTTTCTAGATTAGTTAAGGAGCTGCATCAATAATTATAGCCAGCCATTTGTAAACCCACTACAGCTGTAAGGACTTAGTTTGCAGAGATTATTTAGATTTATGTATGCTTAGTATGTATGCTTTCTGTTTCTCCTGGCCCTTGGTGAGAATTCTACTGTGGTCAAGATTTTGAATTTGGAAGTATATTAAGTGCAGAAACAGGGGAAAGCTGAAAATTGTCTGGGAGAAGATAATGAGACAGAGTTTGAAAAAGATAGAGCAAAAAAATAGATGGAAATGAATTCCTAATACCTTTAAAGTATGAAGTTAAAAAGATAAGCAGTACTGCAAAAGCAAGTTTGAGAAGATGAGAGGCATCATGTTGAGATTAAGTAGATTTCTCATACTTTTATTTTAATGTGATTGATTGACATAGATAAAATAGATGGTAGTCTAATCTTCTTGTATGTATAACCACTTCCCATCTTAATTAATTTGTAATTAAAAGAGAGGATTTACTTCCTACATCCACTTCTGGAAGAGAAAGGAATCACTATGCTGGCAGGCAAATTCATATGACATTCAACATGATATAATGCTGAGATCTTCAGTATGATGCGGTAAACCACAAATACCTTTTTGGCCTCCTTCCACTGTTTTATTTATCACATCCTTCTTCATTTTTGACTGGTGGAGAGGAAAAAAATGTGTGATTTAAAGTAGTCATGACCACTTTTTACCAATTTTGTGTTTTGTGACAATACTTATAACATGAAACATTGCAGTAAATACATAGACTTGTCCATGTGCAATTTTTGAGTTACTCAAGAAGAGGACATCTTTCTAAAGGGAAGTCAGAGTGGACTGGGAGGGTGATGATTTTATTCATGCAGTGTTTTCTGTAAAGATAAAATGCAGGTTAACAGTGAAATATATTATACTGTAGTCCAGGATTCCACAGGGGTCTAGCACAAGTGTGCTGTGAGGTTTTTTTCTGCCTCCTCTGTCACATCCCCAGGCCAGGATCTAAAAAATTCCTTTCTTAACTGCTCTGTCTGTGCACTTTGACTTACCAAACCAATAAAATTTGGGCAGGTTCTGGTTCCTGTTGCTAAAAAAAATCCAAAATGTTTGGGGCAAAAGAGTCCCAGTGTGATTTTTCTGAAGAAGCACTGAGTAAAAAGAGCTCTGGCCTCCTGAAGCATTGCTGCAATAGCACTGTCCGAAATGAAAATCAGTGACAAAAATTGCAGCACGTTCGCCTGTCTTCAGTGTTCAGCTTCTGTTCCTAGTGTTTTGGAAGGAAACAGAGATCAGCTTTCTTTGGTCACTGTTTAGTCTTTGAAATAGCATGACTAGCACTTAGTGGATTAAGTAGATGCTATGTTCTCTGTAAATTACTGTAACTATCACAGATAAAATGCTGCTCTGCAGCTTTGCAAGGATACAGTGTCAAAGCAAGGGGTTCTTGTGGTGGGACCAAGGGAAGCTGAGTGGCTGACAACCATCAGTGAAGAGGCTGTGGCATTTAGTGCTCGGCCTGTATGGGCTGGGGAAGAAGAGAGAAGAACCAAGTACTAATCCAGGCAAGAGAGGTCCTATTGTCAGAAACAGGCTGCCTGGCAATAGAGCTTTCTGTGGAGAGCTTTTTAACTCTCACCTCTATCAAACTAGATCAAACTGACCTCAGTACAGCTCTGCAGCTTTCCATCCCTGTATGCTTCAAAGAATTGAAGTCCTTTCTGCACTTAGACTAAAGCAACCCCGGTTTGGTAAAATAAGAGACAATTGTGAGAGATTGAGTTCTGGATGGTTACTTTAATCCTTTTGCTGAAATGCTGATAATTTACAGAGCGACATCAGCTGTAAGGTTTTTACTAAAACTTTAGTAAAATCAGTTCTCCAAAAGGAAGATGACTATGTCTCTTAATTCTTGAAATAAATCCATTGCATTGCAAGGACACTTAACTAAGCAAGTGATATTTTTTGGTGGTTGTTTTATTCTTTTATAAAAAAGAGTCACATTCTATATTATGAAACACTGCGAAAGACTTTTAAAGTTGCTCTCTAAAATATGCTTCACACACATTCTGCAAGAATCTGCACTCTCACATCCATAAAGACATGCTCTTAGGCATAAAAACAAAATTCCTTTGCCAGCCTATAATCCATTTTAACAACTACATTTATTTCAGAAAAATATGAAATTAAAAACAAAACTAGGGATGCCTGAACCCACATGAAACAGCAAAATCATTGAATTGCCAACTAGTGAGCTTGAAGCATCAAATTTTGCAAAGTTCAAGTTTAAAAAAGTAGAAAAAGAATCAGGATGCTTTCAAAAAGAAAGACATTATTTCTTTGCTCCATAATATCTAAAATGTTTTAACTAATGCTTAAGTTAATAGGAAGGCATTTTGTCCTCTATCTAGGGTGTATAGTAAATATTGAGCTAGATGGAGTGCCTCTTCTTTCTTAAATTGAAGCTCGAACTGCAGAGCTTCACTCTTTCCCTGGATGAACAGTCCTTTTGTAGGACTATGTGCTCAATGGAGCACTTTTAGGCACCTTTCTAGTTTTTAACTTTGGGAGCCACAGCTTTGATTCTGGCTTATGAAATGGATTTACATGCAAGCAGCAATGTCAAAAGTCTACCTTGAAAGTCTGCTTCCATCAGACAAGAAACTGCATTCCAGAAGCACGTTGCCTGCGTAGGGGCTTCTAAAACTCCACTGCAGGAAGGGCTGAATAGGAGAGATGCCTGCATGGGAGGCTGGTTCATGTGCTTTGCCTGTTTTGGATAAAAAGGGAGATATTTTAAAGATACTGATTTGATTTTAAACAAATTATTGAATACATTTATAGATGCACGAATGTCAGTTTTTCTCTGAATGAAAAAAGTATCTGAAATGTATTAAAAACTTCATGAAAAATGACAGGTTGTTTTCATTCTGCAGGATGGTTGTTCTTGGAATTAATAGAAAAAAGAATTGTGATTCCTTGAAATTAAATACACAGCACTAAAATGATAGTCATAACACCCCAAAAGTTTGATTTTGGGGTCAAATTAAAGATTGCTAGTATTGTCTACAGTGTCTAACTTTAGACATTATTTCCCGTACTAGTATTTCAATACTAACCTGACCCATGTTAGATGAAGAATGCCTGTTGCTGGTTACATGTAACAAATAAGCTGTCACTTCTTTTTAATTTTGATTCTGTGTATAAACCAATTTAAACCCCCCAAATATATCCTAAAATCTCTTTTGATCTGGATTTTTTTGTGTGTCTTTTAGTCTCAGACTCTTTGCAAGTTAGAACAGTCACTTATTTAAAAGCTTGATGGCGAAATCAAGTGAGTCAAAATACATAAACTTAATTAGGAAACTATTTTATTTACTTTGGGATCAGGATTAAGATTATATTATAATGTTTTTTATTGATGGTATGTGGTGGAAAGAGAAGCCCAGAGAAGAATAACATTTTTTCCACAAAATGAATTAGTAGTTTTAGAGCTGTTGTGATGGAACAGTATTTTGGACACTAATAGATCAGCTAGAAAGCAACTTAAGGGAGCCTATAACTCACTTTTTCCTGCTCCCTGATAAGTATATAAGTCTCCATATATAAAATCAGTGGGATTCTATACAAGCCATTCAGAATTGATTGACAAATAGAAGAAACCCTGCCAACTCTGTGTTCTAAGACAAAATATGTTGCTTATTTCTGTACTTAACATGGACCAAACCTTGCACCAGGGCTGAAAAAAATTATTTTCGTTTCATATCTTCTAAAGAATGTTAAGCATAGTTAATTTAGGAGAAAAATGATTTTAACTTGTTCTTTCCTTCCAAGATTTGGAATAATATATGCTGTATCCCATTATAAACTGAGTGTCTGTTAATACCAGAAAAAAATATTTCTGAACAGTCACTTGAATAATGGAGTGGTGGTTGCTGAACTGTTCATTTTAAAACTCATCAAGTTGCACAGTAATCATGGAATCTCCAGTTTTATTATCCTTTATGCTGCTGAGAAATGCCTGCTGTTTTGTTGTTCTGTTTTCATTTTCATCATGTTCCAAACCAGAAATGTATCACTGTCTAAAAATGTGTTGGTAGGTAATAGAGAAAGGCAAGTGAAACGTCAAGTCTCTTGCAAACTGATAAAACCACATAACTTAAATTTTAATACAAACCACATTATAGGACCAGAGATAAACAACTTATGGATTGCAGTATGATTTATAAAAGAAAGAACATTATCATTAAGGGCGCCTGGGACTATAGCACTGATGAATAAGGCAAAATTCCCTTTGACTTGTCTTTAGATGTGTGCTGGGTTCTTGTTTAGTTGAGGTAAGGGCATTTGTTTGGATTTTCTCTGCTGCGTGTAATACCTCTTTCATATTTTTTTCACCACTCTTCACAAAAATGCATGTACAAAACAAGATCTCAGCTGGAGACATGCCTACATAATGATTTTATCTTGTAAATATTGCCATTATTACCTCAAATAGATCTTTCAATTTTCCCACTTACCACTTGCTTTATATTTGCTCACAAAACAACTTGGTGTATTGTGTGCACTTATGTACACACAGAAGAGTTAGCAGAATGCCAAAGACAGTGATGACACCATGCTCTGTTTTCTCAGACTTGTAACTTTTCTTCCAAAGGACTCTGAAAAGGTTGTTGCAGGTTCCCTTGAAAGGCTTATTCTGCCCCCATTCCATAGTTGATGAGGATAGAGTTGCTACCACCATACCAGAAGTGGTGGGAGGGATACAGAGGCTGTATCAAGAATTGAATCTCCACCCCCTTTTTGGAGTACTCTCATGGTGTAAATTAATGAGGCCATGACAGCTGTTGGCCATACATGCTAACCAACACATATGAAGAGATCTGCCTTCTGCCTCACTGTTCTTCTCACATGAAGAACATAGGGCCTTGAAGACCTGTTTACATGTTCAAATAAGAGGTTGTATTTGACTATTACAGTACCAGTGCTGCACAAACTACTTCTGTCCATCTCTCCTGTAGAAAGGGAAGCAGATCAGCAGGGTCCATCTGTAATGGCTGGTTGAGCCTGGTGTTCATAGTCTGATCTCTCACACAAAATAGGCATTTGCTTCCAGAGAAATCCAGGCAGAAAGAAATCAAACACTGCAGGTAAGTAAGTGCAACATTTTGAAAATCAGAATGAACTTGTATTATATACATTTTTTTAAAGGTGTGCTACCTCCAGTATAACCTTGGCTATTGCAAAGAACCAAATCAAATACTAAAACAATATCCACTACCAATTAATCTAGGAAAAGTTTTCTAAAGTTTTCTTGAGGCCTTTTTTAGAATGTTGTGGTGCTTCAGATGAGACATTAACTACTTTCAAATGTTATTGTGATTATTTTAAGGAATTTTGAAAAACATTAGTCAAGAAGAGTATAAAAAAACCACAGTTGCAGAACTAATCTGGTCTGGGACTGACATGGAAAGATGTGTAGCCCCTGCTGCCGATGTATATGCAGAAATAACAAGATGAAAAATTATAGGAGTCATCATACTTTTAATTTGGAAAACCCATGTAAAGAATAAACTGTAGGAGACTGAAAGTAAAATCCTATTAATGTATGAGTCACTGCTGCTTGGATTTTATGACCTCTGGAATGCAATTTCCTATGAACAGAACGGTTGCAAGAAAATGGCAGAGAAGGTCCTCATGAAGAGCTCTGCTGATGCAGCTCAGCCCCACTGTAGTTGGTATTTCAGAATATGAGGTGCACTTTACGATCTGTCTTCCTGACCATGATCATCTCTCTTCATACTGTCAGGAAACCCAGAGAGAGACAAGACACACAGGAGATGCTGTGCACCACAGCTTCCCTTGTTCTTTGTATGTATGTGCTGCTTGAAGTTCAGTCCTTTTTGAGACTGGGACAGTTCCCACAGCAATAATGTGACAGCAGTGGCTTTATGGCAGTTCTGGAACTTGCCAAGGAACAGCCAGCTCCCAGCCTGGCAACCGAAACAGAAAGGTTGCACAAGAAGCACTTGTGCTCTTCAAGGTGGAACAGAATTGTTGCCTTCACCAAAGTGTGTGACACACAAGTGAAATTAAGTGCAAAACTCCATTGAAATCAATAATGAAACTCAGTAAAACCAATGTTTCACTGCAGATAACTTTAGGCAGTTTTTCTTCACCGTTGCCTGGGTGCTGCCCGTGAACTGTGTTGCCATTTGCCTGCATAGCAAGTGTTCTAGGAATCTTTTCTTTAGCTACTTAGAGTTGCTACTAGAGCCTTGGTTCTCTTGCCACATAAATGCAACCTGATATTGAAAAATCCCAAAGAAGCTGGGATACCAAGGGTAGGAAAGGATTAATTTAATGAACAAGAAATTGGTAGCAATGGTACACTTCTGGTATTCTTTAAAAATGCATCTGAAAATTGATGGTGACAAGAAAGAAAAAAATGCAGCTATATCCAGGAAACCCATTTGTCAACAGGTTTTGCCAAAGTATTTGGAATTTCTGTTAAACTCTAACAAAACCTTCAGAAACCCTGTTTTTAGCTGTGGGTGCAGAACAACCGCTTCACAAAAAAATCAAGTGTCTGTAAAGCTATGGGTCAACAGAACAGGACAGTGATGTCAGGACCGTGGATGCCTCTAGCTCTTTGACTTGAGAGTGTGCTGTAAGGCAGCCCATATGATGGATCTTTAGACAGAAAATCATCCACTCACAAGCACAGGGTCATGCCTGGCCCGGGTTGGCAGTCCTCAGAGTCAAGAATGGGGAAAGTCTATTGTCTTCTTTACTGAACTCCCAACCATCCTTTGGGAATTTCCCAAGCAGGTAGTCATTTATCTGGGCACCTCTGTGTTGACTTCTCAAAAATGTTTTCACTGATCCATTGGGCATTGTGCACTTTTCTTTTTAAATTTACATTAATGTGTTCATTAGAGCTCTGTTTCCCACAATCTATGGGGAGAATGATGGGGTGGGAACTTTGCTGTTACTGACATTATTCAACACTGCATAGTGCCTTAGCCACACGTGTAATTATACCCTGTCCTCTAGCTGTGCGTGTCTCTTTGCATCACTGCAGAGTTAGCATATTGTAATCAGGATGCATGACACTCATGAAAGACTAATGCCTTCATCCAGGTTGGTGGTAGACAGAACTAGACAGCAGAAATCTGACATAGCAGGGACAAGGCTGTGTTGCTATTCTTTGCTACCATGTATTGGTATTGAAATTTTTTTGAGGTGTAATAAAATGTCTTTGATGGCAGAAGCCAGTTCTTCAAGAAAAAAACTTTTGCTCATAGGAAAACACTAGTCTAACTGAAACTTCCCATGGGAACCTGCATTTCAGCTCCACCATGGTCACAACAATGCAACTACTTGATGTTGCCAGGATAATTAAGGTGCTGAATCAAGCAGATGAATGCTGTCTCTTGACTCTTCCATGGTTCAGATGAGGGTCCTGATCTACAGTCTAAGTGCTTTTATGGGATATGTTGATGGTCTTTTACTTAGTTCTTAACAAAAAAAAAAAAAAGAAGAAAAACAAACCAAAAACAACCCTCCAAACTTTTACAAAGTTATAGAAAGTTTTCATTCTCACAGTATGTAGAAGAGGGCGTTCACATGTGTAGGAAGATCCAGCTTCTGACTACCTGTGTGGTCAGTGGACACGCTGCTTCTGGATTCTTACATTGCCCTCAGTGGCAAATAAGTCATATCAGCCTTTACAACCTTCAGAGGAAACAAGGAAAGGGTTTTATTTACCCAAAGTAAGAAGAATAACTCTTAGCAGCAGAGAAAATGGAGATGGAAAAATACTGAAAACATACCCATGCCCACTCTTCTGATTCGTTTTGCTAGCTCTATCCGCAAACACATATTTTGTTCCTTGTGATGGCCCCAGAAAGGGTTGTCCTCCTGTTCACTATGACATTTTTTTCTATTTCACATGGGAACAAGCACAACCTTTCATTAAATTTCCAAACATGTATTATAAACCAAAGTATATTGTAGGGGAACATAACCTTGCTAACCTGTGCAAATATCAGAGAAGAATGTGAGGATTATATTGGAGAGGGTAAAAAAGGGTTAGTAATATGAAGAAGTAGTAAAAGCAGAAAAAAGGTGTTCCCACTGCTTTTTAAGTCTGTCTTTAAATTATTTACTTGGCATTTTGACAGCTCACAATTTAAACTTTTTCATTCATCTTAATATTTAATCACAATTTTTAATTATATTAGTAACTTGAGGCTACTTCTTAACTCAGCAATAGCTTCATCTTCTATTAATAAATGGCACATATCCTTGGCTTTGGCACTTACTAGCTGCAAGTGTTTTAGCTTTAGTAGAACATGCAGTCCAGGACACTGTTACTGCCTCTTAAATCTCAAATCTTCTCCAGTTATCAGTATGGTGTTTCACCCTGATGATGATAGTTTAGCATAAAAATGTTTGATTTTCACTATGGTTCTTAGTGCTACTGTTGCTAAAAACAGAGGAGATCAGAGAACAAGTTCTTAAAAACAATCTTACTCTAAAAGACATTGCTCCAGATGATTTTCCTTCTCGTTAGTCTGGAGAAGGGACAGTGGTACAGGAGAGCTGTGTGTTGGAAGAATGTTACATCTCAGTGTATGTGACTGAAAGGTTTTGGGACCAAGGTCTCAGGAGCTTCATGCCAAATGAACTCTCACGCTGGGGTTACAGCGATCATGTGGCAGTGGGCTGCGTTGGTTTGGAGGCTGGTGGGGGTCATGAGCCAATGGGCATGAATTTGTCTGGGATGTAGAGGCCATCCAGCCCAAATCCCCAGGAGAACAATAAAAGATCTGGGACTTGCTGAACTATCCACTCTCTCTACAGCTCTCTGAAGTCTATGTGGCTCTGTGAAGTCTGGGAAATGTGGCTTATGAGGTCAGGATGATGATTGACCATCTCTCTGCCGAGCCTCTTAGACCAAACTCCTGTTTTTGCAGGCAGCATGTCAGATAAATCTTTATTATAAATTGACCAGCCTCTATTTTACAACGTTAGGTTTTTGTTCTCATCCTCCCTGTTGAGAGTTTGTTCCACAGGCTGGCTCTTCTCATGCTTTTTGTGATTTCCAGCCAAAATTTATTCACAGAATGGTTTTGGTTTTGTGCCAATGTGGTCCGTTAGCTCAAAAAAGTCTTTGATTGATCTACGCACAGCATTCAGATGTCTCTTCTCAGCCATCTTTTTGCCAGAATAAAAGTAAGACGAGCTCTTCCAGTTTCATCTGGCACAATCCATCTAGAATTCTTTTCTACTCCTCTTTGGGTTAATTTTTGTGGAGCACCAATGACAAGAACTAAGTGCACTTTTCCCACTGATATTTCACTGGGGCCCATGGATTGGCATGCAGCGCTCAGATAGCACTTGCAGGCCATTATTTTTGATACTAGCAAAATAAATCATCATAAACAAGCATGTAAACACACTGATCTCTAGATGAGCAATGCTCTTTGTGGGTGGGTCTGAAGGAATCAGTACCCCAAATGTGTGATGTTTGGTGGCTTTCTGCTCAGGAGCTGGCCACTTCAGGTTCCTTTCAGAAAGTGCTATCTCTCCCCATTCAGTTATAGGAGACCTACTTCTCGTAAGAATCTCCATTCTAAAGCCACAAAGCTTATTTTAGACTCGGGCTGAAGCAAGGGTTTAAGAATAATTGGACCCTGAATTGTCTTGGGCAGATGTATAACTTTCCGTGTGCAATGTGTTGCTTCAAATCAAAACAGATCAACAGCAAGAGGTAGGAGAAGCATCAGCCTCCCTCCCTCCTGGGCTCCAGTGTTACCTGACATGTATTTGTCAGTTTACCTGTTACAGTTAAGAGGATTCATCACAGCTACAAGATCCAACCTGGGCACTTACATTAATTATACCACCAAGAGCACCATACCAAGTATGGTATCTGAAGAAGAGAGAAAAAGAAACATGCATTCAGCGTTGAAAAGGTAGAAGAAAATACAAGAGATGAAGGACGTGGAATAGCAGCTAAGGACTTTAGCTATTGCATCTGTGGTTCTCAAGAAAAGCATCAGGCAGAGGGACTAAAGGAGAAATTTGCCTCTTCAAAAAGAAAAGTTTCTAAAGAGAAAGGTAGGCAAAAACTAGCAGCTATTTTTTCCAGGAACCTCAGACCAGAGGCAGTGGATATTATTTAATAACCTACAATTAAAGAAGAGCAGTCTAATTGCCAGTTTGTGCTAAAAAAAAAGTTGAGAGAGTCATGCTTTTTGAAAGAATGAAATTCAGAGAGGATTAATGGCATGTGAAATACCCAAAAGAGAAATTTACTTAAATTTTTTTAAAAAACCCATGCTTTTTTCCTGGTTTATGGGATCCTAATTTTGAGATCAGATTGCAGTAAAAATACCAAAACTGAGAGCAAAATATGGTATGAGATTCAGACTTACATTGAGAAGCAGCTGTGTTAGTTTGCCAGGCTGCAGACACTCTTGGACGAGAATGCAAGTTTTAGAAAGAAAAGAGGTGATGGCACAGTAGATTGGGCTGACAAACAGGTCTTATTTAAAAAAATGGATTGACAAAGTTAAAAAAACCCCACTTTTCAACAGTTCAATTCTCATGTGGAGTAAATTTGCAAGAAGTGATGTGAAAGTTTACACCTGAAGGAAAAAATGGGGAACAAAATGCCTGGCCTTTGAAAGGGCTACTATTTTAGCAAGAAAAAAAACCTATCTTTGGGAAGCTGTACGTAAAAGGAAATTAAGTATAAGTATTCTGCACAGTGAAGAAGATTGTTCTGTGGAAATTGCTCAGAGAGCTGTTTTATATGACTGAAATGCCCCCTTGAATACGAATGGAATTATTGTTGCTTATAAATTGGATATTGATACCCATGTCAAATAAAAACCATAAGTCAATCTGAATACAAACAAAAAAGTTCAGGTGGTGCAGTGACAAACTCAGTTCTGGAATAGCTGTATACAAACTCAGCGTAATTGCAAAACAGTCTCTTGAAAACATAGAATTTCATTTATTATCGAGGGAAACCAAGCTGGAAATGTGTGTGGTACTTCATCTCACGGGGAATATGTATAAGCTAGAAGGCCAGAAGCACTTGGAGGGAGAAAGAAAAACAGATTAGAAAAACCCCAAACTAAATTAAAATACAAACAGCAAAGAAAAAAATTATAAGGCAAATTTCACAAAGAAAGAAGAAAATTAAAATAGTCATTACAGTTGTGAGAGAACACTAAGGAAAATGTAGAACAAAGTTCAGAAGTTGCTAAACACACATATGTGATTAAAGAAACTCTATCCATGATAATGATATCCATTACATGTTTTGGAGATTTTAGAAACAAAATGTCCACTACAAAGGAGAAAAATGGCCCAGTTCTCTCTGTACACATTTACAACTGAGTACACAAAGAGCTAAACTGCAACCTGTTAAAAATTTCTTGTCCACAGGGAACTTCCTGTGTACTGCTGTCAAGCTGCTATTTTCTAGGTCCCTTTTGTACAAATGGACATAACAGCACTTTTCCACCTCAAGGAATTAATGAAATAAAGAGCACTTCACAATGTTTAATATATATTTGCTATTTTAATGAGGCCAATACACACATCTTGCCTAGCTAGACTTAGCAGTCTGTACTAGAGAGAAAATTTACGGTAAGGATTAAAGGAATAAGCCGCTGAATAATTGGCATGTCCTCCATTCTAAATTAATGAGTGACTGTGTTTTGCCTTGGTTCATACGCTGATTTTGAATATGATGGGTAAGTGGGTTTCTGTCATAAGTTCCACTATATCCAAAACCAAGCACTGCACACTTTTTTTCAGGTACCCTTTTTTTTTTAAAAAAAATTATTATTATTTTTTTAGTGTTTGCCTTTTGTGCTTTCCTGCAGTTAGTGTTTTCTGAGTGAGAGCTGTGCTCTGCTGAATGCCCTTGGAAACTTCTAAAGCAGGTGGGCTACTACGGTATGTGGGTGTCCTCGTTTCCCTGGGCTCAGAAGCAGATGCAGGCTGAATACCAGTGCTGTACTGGGGCAAGACCCAGGCGTGCCCCAGTCCTGCCCCTGCCCCTCTCAGACCCAGTTCCTGTGCCAAGGAAAGCTCAAGCCCAGAGCCTGAGCATCAGCCGTGGCATGTTGCAGCCCGGGCGTTGGTCCGAAGGCTGTGTGGAGCAGGACCCCATGGCGTGCCGAGGCATGCACGGGAACAGAAATACAGACACAGCCATAGATTATGTGAGAACCGAATGCCTGGAAGTATTTAGGTTGCCTTTGAAGTCGATGGGAATTCGCCTGAATAAGGTATGTGTTAAAATGGAATAAAAGTGTTCGGGTTTGGCTTGTCAGGACAAGGGTGGCAATAGTAAATGCTTTATTGCCGAAATCATAAACAGATACGTATTTGGAGATGAAGAGTGCTTCACCCAATGGCTTGCTGGTTAAAGTATTCACAGGGAGGTGGAAGATGTGAGCCCAGGTCTCCTCTCCCGTCTTCTGGGTGGATGTTTCAGCTGCTGAGTTGCACAGTGGTGCCTTTTAGCTCTTTGTCCTCTCCCTTTCCTCTCCGCGTTCCCACTTTTTACTCCATCCTTGTCAAGTACTTTAAAAACCCCACCAAAACATCTGGAATCTGAAGTGCAGACAGAGCCTCCCTTGAGAGACTTAAATCTCAGACCTTGACAGGGTTTAGTACACTTCTTTTTCTGTAGTGTTGCCCAGTGGCTAGTTGATATAGCAGTTCCTGGAAGATGGTTATGAGTTTCTCCTGTGAGTGACTGACTTTCCTTATATCTTATATAAGGAACTCAGGCTCTAACTTTGGTCTGCATCTGCTGTGTTTAACTAAAGTGAGGTGCATCAGTGCAGAATATGGTGATGCTTAAATCACCATGTGGACTAAGGCCAAAGACTGTAAGAGCTGAGGTGAAATCACAAGAGATGGTGACCAAAGCTTGGCTGACTTTATTTACAGCGGTGTAATCTAAATCAGTGAGATTGCATCAATACCCAGTAGCTGATGAGAAGTGAATCTGGACTGGATGAAAGATTGGGTCACCTACCCTTGCCCTACGTTATTGTGGGCAGCTAGACCATGTAATTTCTTTCACAAACTGGTGACCCAAGCCTTCAAGACCCTAACTTGACTTTATACATTCTGCAGCATTAAATGAATATGAGTCTAAGGAACATAAAGTTGCAGAGTTTACTACTGCAGCCTCTTGTATATCAGTATGTCCATAGTAAGAGGCCTAAGGGAACACTTATGGTAAGATAACAAGTCCCACGCTGCAGGTCAAAAAGTCACACATTTCAGTGCCAGTAGTCTGTTTGGCTCAGTGATAGCTCTGTGTTGAATGTATAAACCAGTTCATTAAACATCTGAGATTTATTTCATCATTAAAAACTGCTTACGATATACCGATACATTTTTTAATATTACATTAAGAATTAGACCTTATAGCTAATGCATAAATACAGTATGTGTAGATAATACAAACGTATACATATCTAAAATATGCAAGTGGTATATTGAAGGATGCATTGCTGTTAGTTCGTCCGTAATTGTTATATACAGCTTTATTGTTATTTGCTTTAAGAGAAACATGTCTGGGTGTGATACTTTAAATATAAGCTGTGTTTTCCCATATATAGCTTTCTGTTAAATATTCCACACATCAGCGATCATGCGTATGTTCTTTCATGAGTGGTCATTTTGAATGGCCAGTGGTTCAGCAGTTATTGGCAGGTTGCTTTCTTGTCTAAAAATAGAGGAATGTGTGGATCCTTGTACACAGCGGGTATTCGAGTAATAATGAAAGTGATTGATGATGAAAAGCTTTCTTTCTACTTTTCTGTCATCAACAACCTATTGGGATCAAGAGAACACTGGGATAGAAATTAATCTTCCTTGAGTTATTCTAAGCAGTCAAGTGATGGGAGATTTCTTTGATCTCACTCGGTTGAAATTGATTAATTCTGTTAATTACTGTGTTTGAACTGAGTTAGCAGGAATTTTCTGCGTGTTGCAGCATCCTTGATGGTTTGTCTTTTTGCACACCAAACAAGTAAACGTGGCAAAGAATGTGAAAGGAGGTGGTGTCAGTGTAGTGCTTGCTGACTAAGATTGATGATGACTATCGGTGATAAATATCTGTAGAAGTGATCAGATGAAATTTGTTTCTGTACTTGTTTTTTTCATTGAAACTGTCATTGGTTAAAATGCATAAACAGTCCTTGGAGCAGGAATTCGTCTTCCTCTGCCAAGTGAATACATAATCACTAAGACAGGAATGTTTTCTGTCTTTCTCCCTCTGTCCTTTTCCCATCTCATGAATCCTAAATTCTACAGGAAGAACTGGGATTATGTTAGAGTTCTTTAATGCCTGCTAGACTACGGGATTGTATAAATGTAAGGAGGTCCTTTGAATCTCATGTCATCTCCTTATTATCCTTTTGCCTCCTGAGTCAGTTCTGATTAACATTGACAGTGGGGGGACTAATCTCCTACCAGGAATCTGTTTTTTCCAGTAAGCAGGCTCAATCTTACAAGCTAGAGAAGACACTTGGGGTGCTTGGGACTTGTAAGAATAGACTGACATTCACTGAAGGATTTGCTGCATGCTGAGGAGTTGGCTGATTAAAGTTTGTCAGCCATCCCCAAATCCACCTTTGTCATAACTAGCTTTCAGTCACAAAATAAAATTAATTTATCATAAATTTCTAACTATTTATAACTATTCTAACTATTTCTAATTATTTATTTTGACCCCACCTGGAGTTCTGTGTCCAACTTTGGAGTCCTCAACTCAGGAAGGACATGGATCTGTTGGAACATGTCCAGCAGATGGCCGCGAAGATGATTAGAGGGATGGAACACCTCCCCTGTGAGGACAGGCTGAGAGAGCTGGGGTTGCTCAGCCTGGAGAAGAGAAGGCTCCAGGGGACATCTTATAGCGGCCTTTCATTGTCTGAAGGGAGCCTTATAGGAGAGCTGGAGAGGGACTCTTTGTCAGGAAATGTAATGACAGGACAATGATCAATTGGTTGAAATTGGAAGAGGGGAGATTTAGATTAGATACTAGAAAGAAATTCTTTACTGTGAGGGTGGTGAGACACTGGAACAGGTTGCCCTGGAAAGCCGTGGCTGCCCCATCCCTGGAGGTGTTCCAGGCCAGGCTGGATGGGGCTTTGAGCAACCTGGTCTAATGGGAGGTGTCCCTGCCCATGGCAGGGCGGTTGGAACTAGATGATCTTTAAGGTCCCTTTCAACCCAAACCATTCTATGATTCTAAGATTCTGGAGAGAGGTATGAGAAATGAAACAACAAAATATATTGTACCTACATCTTATTCTAGTTAAGCTTCAAGGAGATATGTCTTTCCCATGTAGCTAGTAGGCACATAAACCATCATTTCCAAAATAATTGCCCCTGTGCTGTAGTGCTGGGACCCAGTTCTTTTCAATCTTGCCTGTCGTGGGTTAGTCTTTGCTCTATAAAAATACCTTTGGAGTGCCCTTCTGTGACAGTGTGGGCTCAGCTGAAAGACAGAAGCTGAGTGACTGACGAAACCCTTTCTGCAATAGGAAGGCAAAACGTGACAAGCTTAGAACTTGCTCTGGGGGTAAACAGGTCATTTACCTATTTTCAGTAAAATTCTTTCTGCTGATGGGGTGGGAGGCTAAACTTTCTAAGCACCCATCTAAGTATATTACTATTTATAACAAGAACAAAACTTATTTTGTAAGTGAGAAGAACAAATACAGCTGGGTAATATTTCCTAGAGACAAGTCACAATCACAGGACAGCACACTTGAGTCTAGTAATGTATTAGGATTGGTGATCTCTAAGCATGGTTTGCTGGAAGTGGGGTAGTCACAGTAATAGGTTCTCTCCAGGAAGGTGAAAGATGTGGATTTAAATTCTTTTATGCAGAAAAAATAATTAGAGTCCTTTTTCCCCTCACCCTGAGAGAGTCTCCCAATCATTGCACTATTGCACAAAATCTGGTGAAGGCATTTCTTATATTTATGTTTTAAAAGAAAGTGGTAACCATTCCTATATTTTCCATAAAGTTTGTTCTGTTAGCCTTCTGGAAAAGCCTAACAAATAAACTCCCCTGAGGAGATAAGTAAGGCAGGCTTATTTTCTGGATCAATTGGGCATAAGAATGCCATTAGTGTTGAGCAGCATGGTGGGAACTCTATTTGTGTCTAAAAGCAGAAAGCTTGCTAAAGAACAGCAGTGGTGAAAACAGAACCACACAGAAATTAAAAGAAATATTTTTGGGGGGGGGTCACAATTTTGCATGTAGACGCCTCTGTCCAGGTTGGATGCCAGTTTGATCCCTGCACAATGATGTAGAAAATCCAAAAGTAGCTGACATAGAGGTAATTCCAGAACTGGAGACAACACATGCATGCCGTGGAGGTTCTGTATTTGAGCCAGTTTGCCTTGCTGAGAGGTCAGAGCTATTAGTTTGAGTGTGCTGCTGTGAAGGCCATACCTGCCCTACCTTCAGGAGCTGGCAATGTTTTTGTGTTAGGCTTCACAATCTTACATGTGCAGCAGCTTGCTCCAAATTCCCCCATGGCTCCTGGTGCAGGGTTTTGCTGTCATGTACAGCTATAGCCAAAATCCTTCACATCTGGACTGCATGTATTTCTGGAGATTTGCTGGCAGGATGCAGGACCTTCTCTTGTAAATTAGGATTAAGGATTATTTTTCCCATAGATCTACTTTATTAGTTACAATATTGCAATCACAGATGACTTTCAAAAGTATTCTAGGCAATTTTTGTGAGTAAGGAAAATCATCAGATCTTCTCTCTAAAATAAAGAAAGAAATTGCTAATAAATCCACAAGAATCTGGTACAAATTTTCAGCCTGAGGCTTCCTTACTCACTGGGTTTGTTGTATTTCTTCCATTGAGATATTCTTACTGGTTAATGCCTCAAGTAAATTTTTCAAGTAGTAATCCCCTTAATATCTGAAGTTGTTCTGATAGAGAACATGAAAAGCTAGGAAAGTAATAATTTCAGGAACTGGGTTCTCTATGGCTTTTCTGTTAACTTTTCTTGGCAATTGTGTTTCTTGGTGTACTCCAATTTTGGTACTCCCATTTTTAACAAAAAGATCACAGAAAGTTTACATAAATTGATATAGGGAGTCACTTATGCTATATCTGTGGCCAACATAAATAATTTAGAAAAATAATATTTTTATTGAAGAATACCTTTTACATTAGTGTAATGAATTTTTTACAATCTTCCTTTTCCCATTTATGCCATAGGGCAAGAGATATTTTTGTGCAAGTGATTATAAAAGCCTTAATATGTTGAGGATTTTAGAAATAGAACAGCCTTCATTTCCAGGCCGCCACGATGTCATGGAAACTTCATAATACTAATTTTAGCGATTTTATGTGAAGAGGTCACATAAAGTAACTTTCTCACCCGTCACAGTCCTAAATGTATCTATTTGGTGCCTGGAGTATTTACATCTGGGGGACATTGATATTTGCTTCGCAAAGTGGAAAACAAGGGCCAATCTTCCCTTGTATTTTGTACCTACATTTTCCTTGGAGCTGGAAATCAGCTTTGAATGTTCCCTCCAACAGCTGAAAATGAGACAGGAAACTGTACAAAACAGGGTGTCAATTTCCTTGCGTGCTTTACACCAGTGGCACCACACAGATGAAAGACATTATTTCTAGCAAAAACGTAAAGACAGACTTTCAGATCATAGGATGGTTAGAGTTGGAGGAGACTTCCATGGGAGGCAGGACACTCTAAAGCTGAAAGGATGAGTATGAACCTTTAGTTTGTTGTCCTGCCAACACGCTCCGTAGCCGCCAGCCCAAGATTAAACCACTAAGCCCAGAATTTCAAGGTTTACACTTTAAAGAAAATAGAGGGAAGAAAGTTCAAGGGTGGAAGTGCTGAGCAATGCCAGCGCATCATGCATCTGAATGGCAGCAATTTATGCTTCTTACAGTCCAAGCACCTTACGAAAACTGGGCCCTGTTCACCCAGCTTTCTGCCTGCACAGTGCTAGTGGCCTCTTTACCACAGCAGAAAGATTTGGTCACTGGGGAGGGTAGGTGATCCTTTGCAGATAAGCTTGGAAGTTGTGACCCTCTGATTTTCAGTCAGATTTTTCATGTCATATGAAATTATGTCTTCACCCCTCTTTAGGCACTTACGTAGGAATCTGGGAAGTACTTTTTTTGCTCAGAATTTTCAAAGCTGAAGCTCTACGCTTCTTTCAATCAACTAACCATTGCTTACAACTGCCATATTTTGACATTGCCGTTAGCGCACGTTTAGTTTCACAGTGCAATTTGTGAGCTCTGTGCCTCACAGGGAGGGGGGAGACAACAACAAAATAATTGAGAAGAGATAAAATAAGAGGTCTATCCTTAGAACAAGCTATTAAATTAAAAAAAAAAAAAAAAGACTAACAAACGCTGTCTTTCTGTAAAAAATCTGCAGCATCTTTTCCATGTAGCTGAACATTCAGAGATTGCCAAAAAACAGTGTCTCTTGTCTGCATTTCATAGATTACATTGCACTTTCTCTTATGGCTACTGCCATGTAAAGTAAGTCTGGTGGTTTTAAAATGTAGGTGATACTAATATTCTCCTTTTCCATCTCCTCATTTTTATTCTTTCCTTCTGCCAGCAAGTTCTTTCATTATTGCTATTTGATACTTATTTAGTATTGCCTGGGCTATTGTCCCTTCTCTTGTCTTTCTCTGGTTTCTTTTCTTTCTTCCAAATTTTATTTGTGCATTACTCTACAAGAAAAGCACTAATGTTATTTTAGGTGATTTTCAGTGTCCTCTGTATTTTCTTTTATTTACAGATTGTTGTGCCATAGGTCTGTGTCACAATTTCCAGAGTTCCCTAAAATGTGGATGTAGAACTTTACAAATATAAAAATCAAATCCTCAGTTACTCAAGACATAGTTTAAAAGTAAGCACCTGCTTACATACTTAAGAAAACTACCTTTAGAGTCAGCCTAAACTTTGGCCATCCTCATCAGGCCTGCTGTGTGTGGTCTTCTATGCATTTTCTTTTCCTTTTAAAATACTCCGTGCTTTTGTCCAGTCCGAAAAGACAATACAGAGATTAGCTTTCCATCTCATAAGTCATCCAGTAGCACCATGAAAATCTATGAGGACAGTTGAATGATTGGTACTAAAGGGTGTGGACAGACAGATAAAAAAATCAAGATATTTCCATTGTCAGTCTCCTATTTTGAAGAGACCACAACTAGCAAAAAAGAAAAACAAATTAAAGCCAGCAATTTTGTAGAACATTTTGATGATTACAGAAAAACATTTTGTAATCATCCCAAAGCACCACTAGCTTTCCCTCAAGGAGAATCAGTAATTCAAAGTAGTAGTAAGTTTTCCCTGTGTATAAATAACCCATAATAAAGGTGACATATGGCAATTCACATTTATCATTGATGAGAATGGCATGGAAAAATTAGTTATAATTGTTGCTTCTGAAGCTGTCCAAGCATAACAGATTTGTGAAAGCAAATATGAAAAAACAGTGGCAGAACATGTGACAAATAAATCCCATTAGGTCTGGAAACACGACACAGGCAGGGAGGAAACCCACTGGGAGATTTGCAAGCCAGTAAAGAAAAATACACATTCACAATATTAATTACAATAGCGAATACTTTATGGGTTCTAAAACAACTTCCCACTTGCTGCACATGGATAAATAGATAAGAATTACTTGTGATGGAAAGAATTAGAACCTAATTAAAACTGACAACTGAGCTGTATGAAAATAGATGGGCACATGTAAACATTTTTTCTGGTAATTGATGAGGTGAGAAACAAGGGTTTTCTGCTGAAGAAATACCGCGTCAGACTGTAAGACAGATACTCAGGGTAGGTGTAATAGCTTGCCAGTGAGATAAAACTCATTAATACATATTCTAGTTGCACCACACGCGCTTTAACTCATTTGAAAATGTGAATTGAAAGCAGTCACGTATTTTCAAATTAAGTCTTTGGCATTTTCGGAGGCAGATGGTGGCTAAGTATCACCTAGCTGCAAGTGCCTCCTGCCTTATTGCCTTCTTTTTGGCCTCTCCGGGCTGGCAGGGTGCGGGTCACGGCACGGTCACTGAGGGCAGCCCCGTGGCCTTACTGCCCGCGAAGCACATGGTCCCACTTCTCATTTGCTCAAAGGAGAAGAAGCAGAGTGTGTGCCATTAGTGTCTCGTTCAGCGTAAATTCCTATCACAGGATATGAGTAATGGTTTAATGGCAGAATGCAGTAACATGACATGGCCTTAATGTCACAATTATCCATAAAGAACTGACAGAGATCTTTTAATGTCTCCAAAGAAGTCAAGAGACAAGTCATTTGTAAGTCCCGCTGAATAAGTAAAATGAGCCTTAAAATTAACTTACTAAATAAGTCCAGTAGTATTTCTGCTGAGCTCTGTTGTAATAAAATTTAGGAGCAGCAAAGGTTTTTCCTTGACTGTAACTGTGGGTGTGGTTTGGTCCAGTCTGAAGAGCGGCAGAGGTTTCCTGCTCTCATGTCACGAGGAAGTATTATTTCCCTAAAGGAAGAGGAAGATGCTGTGTGCACAGCAAGGCCTGAAGCCTATAGCAATACATTGTTTAATCAAAGGAATGGGTCCCCTGTATCGGGTGAAATAGGTGCCCACGGGAATAGTCTGTTGAAGCCAGTGAGGGAAATGCCCTCACCGGAAGCCTGGCTGTAACAGCAGCAAGTAGGGGGATGTAGGGGATTCTACAGGGAATGTAGAAATCCTTGGCAACCCAATAAGAGTGAGGAAGGCTGGCACCTGTGGCATCTGCTATTACGTGGTAACAGAAGAGCATCTGCTGCACCCAGAGGTGGGCGCTTGGCAAGAGCCCCTTGCTCCAGGCAGAAAGCAAGTGCTCTTCATGGCCTTCCAGAGAGGGGATGGCTCCTGCAGTTGGAAAGAGGAAAAGAAAGTGTTAGTGCCAGATAAGGGCACTTTTGATGTATGCTTTGAAAATTGATCTTTCTAGGGTGATATTTTTCTGGAATAACTATTTCCTTACAAGTGCGCTCCTGTCCTACCAAAGCTATGTTTAGATCATCTCCAGCTGTTATTTGTATGAATATGTGATTGCTATGTTTATCATGCAACTTTGACTTCCTCTGCATGCTGCATGCCTGTCTCTCTCGGCTCAGCCTCCTTTTAACATTTCAAAGAATTGAGCAGCTTCCAGCAGCCACCGTCTGTGAGTAAAGTGGCCATCCCAAACTCAAAACTCGTGCCAGTAGATTTTTAGGCAGCATTTGACAGTCCTGTAGTTTGTGAATCTTTCTTGTGTTAGCATGAAATACACAAACCTGCATATACTTAATCTTACAAGCTTTTTTAATTTATTTTCTTTTTCCCCGCAGTTTGTTCAGATAAATCTCTTTGGCTCAGTAGCAAGCCCATTTGCTTGCAAGGCTGGAGCTCCATGTTGTACCTCTTTTCACTACGTAATCTTGCCCATGTTCGTTGGTGGTATGTTTTGCCAGTGACATGCTGCATTTGAGTGTGTTTGTTTAGTAAAGCTCAGGCCTGGTGCTTCAAACTGGTTGGATGTCAGTTCCAAATTTGAGGGCAAAATGGTCACACACAACATTCGAACAACGTGTGGTGTACATTACAATAAAAATATTGGAGAGCACGACTCCACGGAATAAATGCTGGTGCTATATAAGGCCTCCAGAAAATAGGAGCTGCTATACACAATGTTTTTTTGTTGTACACCACTGGTTTTCTTGCTGGATTTGAAGATGTCTGGCATTAATGGTACCTACTGTCTGTGGAGTGTTTGTATCTGTAGCAGAAGTGAGAAAGCACAGCTTTAAAATCCTCTTTAAGTAGGCAGTAAGATCCAGCTGAGGATTACATCTGGGATCACAATTGGTGGAAAATATCAGCCAACTGAAAGTAGATATTGGAGATATTTACCAGGTAATTAATTAGGAAATAATTACTTTCACAGAGACAGCTCTTTGGCTATTAAAGTTAAGGCACCAGTTCCTGGAGTGGATCTCAAAATGGTTTCTGGTTTTCTACCCATTGGGTAGAATGCCTGAATTTACGGCCTGACCCAAACCCTCCTGAAGCTATTGGGAGGCTCCCCACCGATTTCAACTTGTAGGCAATAAGTCTGACCCTTTTCAGCTTTTAATAATAATTCCTCCACTCAAGGAAAAACAAAAACTCATTCCAAATATTTAGATTGCTAAAGAAAGGCATGTAGTACTATTTTCCACAATATTTTACAGACACACCGGCCAGCACGGAGGAAAATTTTTATGCCTGTTTTCCCATAGGATGTTGGAAGAAATCCTGTGAAGTTATTCTTTTCCATGAGATACAAACAGACAGTGTCCACATAGGCTGATGGTTAAGAAATCTTTCTGGGAGAAAGGGGAATAGATGATGATTTTTTTTTCTTTCTTTCTTTCTGTATAAAAAATATCCAGGTCTGAAAATCTTTCCTCTTCAGGAATCTCTTGTGCAAGGGTGTATCAGTAGACAGGAGTGGGTATTTCCCTTTTCTTCTCTTGTTTGAGGAGTGGGAGTGTGTCAGTGAAGTTGGCCGTGCGACTGAAGGTCTACTTGCAAGAAGGGTTGGTTTGTTGGACTGGGCCCAATGGTTCTTGCTACTCGCCAACTGCTTTGTTGGTCCTCAGTGATGGGGGAGCTGAAATAGCAGAGGCAGCTTCCTGCCCTGTGCTGCTGCATCCCATGGAGACGTGTGGACACGCCAGAGAAGATGGGCGTGATGGATGCTGCTGAAACTGGAGTCCTGAGGAACTCGGGATTACGCTCATTTGTATTATGTCACATTGATATGGAGATAAAGTTAAAATAAGTGACTTGTAAAGTGTTTGCTGATGGTGCTGCTGATTTGAGCAGGATTATAGCCCATTAAGCACCCCATGTATGACTGACTTTGGCCATTTTACAGATATAGCCTCTGGCTTTAAATGCTTGTGACCTATACCCATTTGTGATGGTGAGTAATTTTTTTAAGGTGTTTGCAGAGACTTTTTAGAGAGCGGTCGTGGGGGCAGTTTTTGTATTCTCTTGGTAAATCCTTTGCTGCCTTTTAGGCGGGTGTAGATGTTCATCACCTCAGTGTGAACAGCTGACCCCTGGATAATGTCACAGGTGATAGACGGCCGGGAAATCGGAGAGTTACCCCTTGGCGCAGATAACAGGAATAATTTCAGGCTTTTTAGCGGCGGAAACCGCGGCTGAAGCCGCGTTTCTGATGTATCCATCAGTCTAAGATGGAAGGAGGCAGTACGCTGGCGGTGCGTGCTTCCATCCCTGACTCCCAGATCCCACCTAGTTAACTCCTTGCAGCAAAACACCGGGCTGCAAAGCACACGGGTTAAAAATCAGGCCACGCAGGGAAGGACGGAGCCGCCGCTCCCCGGGACAGGGCCGGGGTCTCCCAGCTTGTGTGTGTGTGTGTCCCCCCGCCCCCGGTTCCCGCTGCCGTGACATTCCCTCTAGTGCTAAAGTTCGCGGGGGGAGGCTGTGGCGAGGCGGTGGCGCTTGGGGTTGGAGCGGGGACCGCCGGCAGGTCCAGCCTCACCGGTGCGGGGGTGACCGGTGCCTTCTCCTCCCTCCCGCCTTTTTCCTCGCTCCTTTCCAGGCGAGACCTCGGTCTCCGCAGGTACCGCTCTGCCTCCCGCCCCTCTCCATTTTCTCCCAGCGCCCCCGCAGCATCTGCCCGCCGCCCTGCGCGGAGGGGCGCGTACCCCCCGGCAGCCCGGGAGCAGCGCGGTGCTGCCTCCCCCCCCCCAACTTCTTCCATTCCCACCCCCCCCACCGGCGGGGGGGCGCGGAAGGGGGCGGCGGGGGGGGGGGCAACCCGCGGCGCGGCTGCCCGGCGCCCCACAAAAGACATCGCCGGGCTCGGGCTGCTCCGCACGCCCCGCGCACCGGAGCACGCACGGACACAGCTACACTCACACTCACTCTTACACGCACACACTCGCCGCGATGTGCGGTGCGCGATGCGCGGCGTGAGGCACCTCGCACGCCCCGGGGCCGGGGGGAGCCGGCGGGATCCGCGCTGCCAGCCCGCCCCCCCTTGCCGCTCCCTCTCCTCCAGACCCATCCATCAGCCTCTTTCCTCCCGGTCTGCTCCTTCCTTTCTTTTTTTCTTTTCCTTTTTTTTTTTTTTTTGACATTTTTTAATATTTTTTTTTTTTTAATTTGCTCTAACTGTATCTACCCAAGCCCTGAAAAAATGCCTGCCCGTGGAGCGAGGAGAGGGCACCGGGTCGGTAAATAAGAAGTGAGTACGAGCACAATGGCGTGCCTCCCCGCTCCCAGCCCTGCGGATGCTGCATGCGCTCCTGCTTCCCCCGCTACCGGCCGCGGGGGGAGACCCCGGGATGCTCCCCGCACCGCGGCGGCCCGGGCCCCCCTTTGTACCCTGCCTGGCTGCCTCCCTTCCCCTCCCGGCCCCGCTCCGCGCCCCGGCCCCGCCGCCGCCCGCCTCGCCCCCGCGCCGCTCCCCGACGCGGAGCATCCCCGGCCGGCGGCGGCTCGGGGCTCGTCGCCGCACCGGGGCTGCGCCCCTCGGGGGCGGCCAGCATCTCCCGGCGCATTGCACCGGCCGCGGGGAGGGGGCGGCGGGGCCGGCGGGGCCGGCGGCGGTGCCCGGTGCCCGCTCCTTTGTTCGCCGCCGGCGGCCGCGGCCGGTCGGCGTTGCCCCGGGTGGGCGAGCGGGCGGCGAGCTCGGCGGGGCTGACCGGGAGCGCCCCGGCCCCGTCTCCGTGGGGGGGCTCGGAAGGTTGCGGGGGCTGCGACGGGAGAGGCGGTGGGGAGGGGGCTCCCGCCGTGGGGCGCGGGGGGAGCGCGGCCGTCCCCGGGTGCCCGTGGGGCGGGGGCCAGGGTGGCGGGGGTGGGAGCGGGAGGCGTGACGGCGGAGTGCGGGGTGCCCGGGGGGTTCTTTGGCTCCTTCTCCCGGCGCCGAGGGTTGTGCGGGTGCCCGGGAGGTGACCGTGCCACCGCCACCCCTGCTGGGGACGTGTCCCACCTCTGCCGTCCGGAGGGAGACTTTCCTCTAGATTTGGGACCGGGGCTTTTCCCAGCGGCAGCTGGGAGCGGTGCCGCGGCCGTTGGCAGTGTGATTCAAAACAATTTAAATATAGCTTGTGCGGTCAACTGCCGTGGCCATCTTCCCACAGGAGACCTTTACCTGCACTTGATGTGGCGGATTATTTTAGTGTAGTTGTTGCTGGAAGTCACATGAGTTACCGAGATACTCGGTAACGCACTCAGCTGCTCTTTTGGTGGGGTTTTGTAGCTGTAAATAAAAAGACACGCCTTAACAAATGGGTGACTTTTCCAGTAAGTACACGTGTTTGGCTAGTAGCTTCTGAAAGGTGTAATCGATACGCAATTAACGGCTTTAAGACGGGTCTGATGAGCAATGTATCGTGTTGGTGGTCGTGCCTGGGGAGTTTGGAAGTGATCCCGCAACTGTTCTCGGAGAGCGTTTGTTGGAACGCAGGACAAAATAGGTGAGAGAAAGAAGGATTTGAATTTTTCTGTTATCTCTGTAATGCTGAGGTAAAACAGCTGGAAAGCTACTTAGCTGTGCTTAAGAGAGCAGCAGCTGTAAAGAATCCTTGAAGCAAAAATACCACCTTATACTAATTTAAATGCAAGAGCGTAGGGGAAATTTGCGTTTTTGAAATGAACGATGATGAGAAAGGGACAGACACACATAGAAGATGTTGCTCTGTGTGTAAGGTGGGTAGGACTACTCAGAGCAGCAGCTTTGTTGTAACGTTCCATGGGGTCTTTGTGAAAGATTCAGCAGTTTAAGAATTCCAGTCAGAAGCAACAAAATTTCTGTAATCTCTCGGCAAGAAATTAACAAAGTCTGAGTGGTTCTGTAAAAATTAACTTTCTTTTTCTGTTTTGCCAGTGGCGGCACCTGACTTGCTGGATCCCAAATCGGCCACTCAGAACTCCAAACCAAGATTATCATTTTCCACCAAGCCTACCGTGCTCTCTTCACGGGAGGAAAGTGATTCGGCCATTAATGTGATGAAATGGAAGACAGTCTCAACAATTTTTCTGGTGGTAGTCGTGTATTTAATAATCGGAGCAACAGTATTTAAAGCCCTGGAGCAGCCTCATGAGACCTCCCAGAGAGCCACCATTGTGATTCAGAAGCAGACGTTTGTATCTCAGCATTCCTGTGTGAATGCAACAGAGCTTGATGAACTGATTCAGGTAATCCATACCAAACCCTTGTCACCATGGCTTAGACGAACAAATGATATATGACAGCACTGCTGTGATAAAGGTGAAAAACTTTATTAGCAAAGCTCTGTATTGGCCAAGTGATGTAACAAGTGCTAAGACCAGAAGTTGAGCAATAGTAGTTTCGTGCAATGCCTCATGGTTGAAAAGCTATTGCTATTTTTAGGTCCCGTATGCTTGGTAGACAGCCTTTTTGCTGAAACCTCCCTTTATGGTAATTAAATGATTATTCATCGGCAATATATATAATTAATAGTTCACAGAGGAATTGATATATTGATTGTGCCTTACTAGGTCTGTCAATATTTGAAACGCCTAATTCTGAGGAAGAAAACACACTATCCATTGCCTTAAAGGACTTCTCATTTACCGTGATTGTGTCTAACTAGCTTTCCTTCCATCTGTATGTTTCTTTATATTGATTTTGTTTTAAGTACAGAAAAGTACCATGGACTTGCTGCTTTGATCTTAAATCTCAATTTTCTCTGCTTCTTAAAGGCACATCCACAACTGATGTACATTGGTGTGTTCCTACTAACATGACTTTACCTTTGCAGGTCACCTGCCTCGGAACCATAGGAAGTATTTATTTGCAGTAGCACAGAACTAGATGCAGAGCCTTATGAGGTCCTCTCGGACTTAAATCCCACATCCCTATCTTCTTATGAATATCCAGTGGCCCTGTGGGGAACGGGAAGGGCCTGCCAAATGTCAGTTCTGGGGATGAGACCATGAAATAGGAGGCTGCAGTAAACATCTAAGAGTTGGCAAGGATTGACCCCTTCATTACCAGTAGCCATTGGTCTGCAGAGCCTGAGATGGGACACTGGAGGAGGGGATGGGAGCAGGAGAGGGTGGTGGGTATCCAGATCCTGGCTAGCATGAGCTCTGGAGCATGCCAGTTGCATGGGCTTTCTGGAGCTGGTTTTTGACAGCAAACCTGGCTGTCAAAATCACTTTAGAATTTGATTTTACCTCTCTAGACCAATCTGCCTTAAGCATCAGCATGGGCACCGAGGGGTTTTTTTTTCAGTTTTAAACACAGAGCTCAGTTATTTTTATGTCAAACTACAGAATTTTAAAGACAAACAACGGAAAATGTCTTGCATTTTGTGATTTCTCCCCTGCCTGTTGCTAAAATGTGTTCCAAAACCTGCACCATTTAAATGACTCTCAGGCAGTTCTATCTCCATGTGTCCTGACTAGGCATGCCTGAGAAGGTGCTGTCAATAATAATTTTGATGATGTGTAATAACTGTCATGGAATCACTATGTTTCAATGGTTTTACCAGCAGAATGCAAGATAATCTTTCAGGGAAATATACAAGCACATTCTGATTAAAACAGTCTCTTGTAGCTAGTATAAATATCTCCATATGAAATGTTTAGGTCAGATCCTGTACTTGTGAAGATAAAAATAGAAATTTTGAGGCAACATTACCTTACATCATCTATGAGATGGTCATTAATGCAAAAACTGTTGAAATTTGCTCTTGAGTACTTAGATATTTTAGCATTTATGATTCCTTACCCAGAAGCACAGATTGGTAATAAAAATACACTTCATCAGCATTCAGTGCCCATTTGATGTTCTGTGTAAAGTAAATGACAGTTTCAGTACAATTACCAGAGCACAGATACCCGTATCAGGATTAGGTCCCATCTTTGCTGGTGACCTTGGCATGACCAGAAAGACACAGGCTTGGGAAGCGTGGGGGTGTGACAGTGCCTCCCACAGCACGTGGATGAGATATGGCTGTGGGAAGAGTTTCCTTTGCTTGTTGTTGGGATAAATGGAAAACTTAATTTCTCCTCGTGCCCTTCTGCTCCTCTGTGAAGAAGAACACCACAACTTGGAGGTAGGAACGTGCTGTATCTCTCCTTTCATAGGAGGGTGGCTGAGGCATAGGAAGCCTGGCCCTACAAGTGCAATTGGATGCCTTTCTTTACACAGAATAAATGATAACAAATTACATCAAGTTGTTTAATGGTCAAAAATTAAGTGACTTGCCCAGAAGTGAAATAGGAAATCAGGTAAAGCAGTCTCAAATTTGTTTTTGCAAGTCTAGGCTGCTACCCTAACCATGGGGTCATACTTCTTCCCTACTTACCACTTTGTCACAGAAGGTAAATTACTGGAATGCATGTGTCTCTCTGGGTTTAAGTCTGACTGTTATTACAATATAATGTAGTATATCTTCAGTTTTTGTTGGATGTCTGTATGAATAAAAATAATGCATGTTTAGAAAGAGTAAATGATATTTAAGAACTCACTGAAAGGTATAAAACTGAAACTTAATACGTATTAGTGTAGTAGGAAGCTGGAATGATTAGTGTGTGTGAACAAAATTACAGAACTTACAAACTGCAATGTCTTCTTTAATCAAATATTTACCTTGAGTCAAACTATAATGAAATTAATTATAAACTTTTCCTTTTGAAATTAATGTTCTGGGATTCCAGAAACTGGTTTGGCTCTGGTTCGTGCCAGCCATTGCTCGTGGTGCTTGTCATGCCAGGCTTTTTCAGTCTTCCCAACCTCTGATCGGCTACTTAATCCTTACTCTGCAGCAGGATTGACTGCCCCAAGACTGCTCTTGGACAGTACAAAGTGCAGTGGCTTAGTCAGGTGGGCAAATTAGGGAGACTAGTTTTTGTAGTGGAATGTACAAGTGGAATGAAAGTCCAGTTCACTAGTATCCAGGGGCCATCTAGTTTCCACCACCTTTGCTAAAATCTTTCCTTTTCCACAGAGCTGATTACAGCACAGAGTTGTGTGCTTCTGTAAATACACAGAGGGTAGAGAATTTTCTCTTCCTGTCTTCTCCATCCCTATTTTATCTCTCCAATCACCAAAAACCTTCCTGGCACAACACTGTATACGGTTGCCAACTTTTCAGCATGCGCAGCTGTATTCCCTGGGTTTTGAATTCCCGAAACTACGTATTTGCATGTTAATTGTGTGGGTCCTCTAGGTGTACTCAGTGAGAGTTATACTTTTATAGACTTTATCTATTTCATGTACATGTGAAACATGGGGCAATGGAGAGCTGCTATGCAGCATAGAAAATGTGCAAAGCTACTGAAATAGAGTGCTCTGATGTTGACAGCCAAGTAGCCTCAGCTGCCTCAGAAAAATGGCCTGGGTTTCCCTCATAACTTTTCATCCTAGTCCAGTGCGCTGACAAATAACGTGGTCTTCATGACCTTCCCTGTCTCTGACTTCCATGGGCCAGTTTTGCAAATCTCTTTCAGTCTAAACCACTTCAGTTACTCATTGCCCCACTATAATAAAATATACCTGCAGTGAACAACAGCGATGTACGATCCTGGTATATAATTTCTTCCAGGTATATAATTTTTTTTTTTTTTTGATATTTCATGAGCACTTCTATTTAGCATCATACTTCATGAGCATATCTGTACACCTAAGAGGCCATTTTTTCTAGGCAATTTCAACTCCTTTTGCTGTAGCCTGAAGCCAGTATTAACAACAGTATTCAGTGGATCACTGTGTGCTGCACACAACAGCGTTGAGGTGGGCAGTGCACAGCAGTCAGTGGTGATGTATCTAAATCTACAACTAAAGAAATATCTCAGGAGGGAAGCTTGTGAACATACAAACACTACCATGGTGAGTCTAATCAGGGTACAGCAGACCAGCAAGCTGTGCAGGGTCTGGTGTTAAACTCCAGGGTTTAAAGTTTCAGTTGGGAGGTCTTGAAAGGACCTCATTAACAGATGAGAAAGCATTGGTTTCTTGAAGGTTTTATATAATATCAAATGCATTAAAAAGATGTAGAAAGGGATGTAGTCAGATGCTTTGCTACTATTCCTTCTTTCAGAAGAAGAACTCTTGACAAGTCATCACGGATGGTGTTTTGGTTTCTCTGTCCATGCCTGCTGTCAACTTGGCCCTGCCATGCAATGCAAACTAACTGCCAGGTGACAGAATAAAAGAGTAAATGTAGTTCAAACTGTGTGGATTTTATGTATATGTGACAAAATATATAAACCTGATCTTCATTCACACTAGGGATTTTTTACATCTCACATGGAACAGTTTTTTTTCCCCACCATTGAGTTTTTTGTGGCAGATGATAGAAACCTGTGAGTAATCCAGCCATACACATACAAATAACAATAAGTATTAAAAAATGAAAAAAATCTATAATTAGAGAACTTGTATCTCTAATTATTTCCATGTAGTTCTGGTTCTCTTTTAGTGTGTTGGCTGTTCCCTCTAGTAAGCTTGCTGCTTAACATTTGAAAATGTTGGAGACAGTTTCCAAACTCAGATGCACAAAGTATATTGCCAAGTATCTAGAAAAAGCTCCTGCTGTATTTATGCACCCCTGCATAGTAGAAAGTGTAGAGACCTGACGTTACGTTGCTGATTTTCAGGTTGCATGTGTGTCCTCCTGCAGTGCTGCGCAGCCATCAAATGCACGCATATACCTTCATGACATCGCTTGGGGTTCAGAGTTGGTCTCTGGGGACAGACGAACCTGACTGGATACAATCTCCGATAACTTTGCAAAATTGTCATCATTGTGGTTTCATACATCTCATTCCTCTACAAGGGGAAAATTTGTTTCCCCCACCCCAAACTCATGTTGTTGGTAGGAGGTAAGGATGTGACCTGTGTTGTGTATTGCAGGGTGTCTTGGCAACAAGAGACAAATATTTATCTCCCTGCCAAAGAGAAAGCTGATTAAAAAAAAAAAGAAGAGATCTTTATGTAAATACCACCTAATTATGTATTGTGCAGCAGTTATTTGTTTTAGTGTTGACCTTTATAAACCGAAATGGAAAAAAAAAAATCCTTTTAATTCCCAAGGATCAAGTTGTTTAATGTTTTATTTTCACATACAAAAAAATATAATTATTGCATACAAAAATTGGAAATAAGAGATCTTAAATTTTAAAATAAAATACTGTTTCAAATACCTAGAGTGTCCCAGCAAGCTAGCATGAATTATTTTAATTATCTTAATGAGTTAATTCTTAAACTTAAGAAAGAGTTTTCAAGTAAAGATACACCAAAACTAAAGTTAGTAACAGAACTTACCTCATTTCTGGTTCCTTTAGCAGAAACATCCTTGAAATATATTTATTCTGAAAACCCTAACAAGTGGCAAAAATAATATCATGCTGAACAGCACAATCTTTTCATGCATTCTAAGTGGTAATTTTTGTTTTATAAAGCCTTTATTTTGAAATCTGAACAAGTTTTCAGGGTGCTGCACGAAGCTGTCTCAGCAATAAAGGACTCTTCTATTTTTAAGTAAGTCCAGCCCCTTTCAGGGTTTGTGGATACTTCTGAAAACTGAATGCCCACAAAAATGTCCTTGCATTTAAAACAAAAAAACAAACAAAAGAGTTAATGAACCACCAGAATTAGCTGAATTGACCTTGATCCCACAAGTTGGTCTCCCTGGGTTCTGCATGGGCTTGTGGAGGAGAACAGGTCTCTGTGCTGGGGTTCCACAGTCATGTCCCATGCCTGTTTTCATCTTATATTTGTGTCAGCTACATTCACCCTTTTCTTTCCATTCATCTCTTAGATAGTGAATGAGAACAAAATGTGTTTTCTTTTTATCTCCCTTGAGGAAAAATGTGGGGTTTTTTCTTTACCTCTCTTGAGGAAAGCCTGACACAGTTATGAATGACACAGGAGCAGTGTTTCTTTCATCAAGCTGGCATCACCAGACTGTCATCATGGCTTCTTATGTGATTAGTTTATTGTAAAAATATTTAACTTTAAAATATGTGTTTTCTGTGGCTTAGTTCTCGAATTTCAAGGTAGCTAGTTACTTCAGTTGCACCTCCACCAGTGGCTGATACTGTGTCTTTTTGATAGACTTTTTTACAACTTACATTGTAACGTCAAAAAACTAATTCTGCTGCATCCTCAGGAATACATTGATTTATTTCAGCCAATAAGCTCCTTGAGCTGCAACCTCTCTGATTATATAGAAAACTGTTAAAATAAAGAAGTGTAAATCCTTCTTTCTCTCCTAGGGATTAGAAGGCATTTTAGCTTGCTGTATCATTTTGGGAGATAATAAATCACAGAGATGCAAATATCTTGTTTTCAGACAAATCTGAAATTTATTTAGATGAATTTAATATTTATTAGCTAAGCCTATTAAGCTTGAGTCAAATTTTATTCTTTGAATAAATTTTATTCCTTGAATCACAATATTTATAGACATTCTCAGTCATGTGAGCTGTAGCTTATGGGTCTTCTAAGCAGGAACCTTTTGAGGGAATTTGAATGTACCAGTTTAAATCCTAAATTTTCTTAGTCTTTCCCTTTAGCAATTGCTTTCAGCCTCTCCAAAAGGAAGTAGGCACCATCCCATGTCTGGATCCTAACCTGGAAGCAGCAGGTGTTTATGCTTCCTAAACCTTAAAGCCTTCAAAAGATAAAAGAAAGAAAGATAAAAGAAATTGACGCTGTAGCATATTTTATTTATTTATCTGGGGATCCAAAATACCATTGAATCAGTTTTTTAATGTACTGTCTGCATGTCAGGCATGAAGCTTGTGGCAAATTACAAATCCCAGTAGCAGAGCTGCCTGTTGGTGTTTTCAAAGCAACATGAAATGAATGACTTTTAAAGTTGTTAACACACGAAGCACAGGAACTGCAGTTTGTGGTGTTACCTTCTCCATATGTCTGTTCTTAGTAAGGTGTCTGCCCATCAAAGCACTTAACTTTAAATGTACAGGTGGTCCTAACTGGTACAGAAAGATGCTGTTTCTCTTTTTCTCTCACTGAGTCTCTTAAGTCTTATTTTCACTGCAGTATTTCCTTTCTGCTTCAGTCTTATCAGATGCTATTGTCTCCTTCCACAGTAAAGCCCTCCAAATCCTACCTGTATCTCTAGATCAGAGGAA
This sequence comes from Scolopax mira, assembly GCA_004320125.1. Taxonomy (NCBI): domain Eukaryota; kingdom Metazoa; phylum Chordata; class Aves; order Charadriiformes; family Scolopacidae; genus Scolopax; species Scolopax mira. Next base: position 125,580 of record BJBW01003634.1, read on the forward strand.
TATTTATTGAATAAAAGGTCTTTGTGTGAGACTTACGATTATAACCTTACCCAGATCATCTGCTCCTCCACCCAGATACCCCCCTGTTGTGGTCAAGTCTGGGCAGGCTGCAGAAACCCCTGGGTTATGTGCACTCCTTAGGGTTGCTCAGATTCCTGCTGTCCCCTTACAGCCAGAGGCCCTCTTCTGGCTCTGTTCTTGACTCCTGGATGGAGGGAAATTGTTGCCAAACTTATAGAATCATAGAATGGTTTGGGTTGAAAGGGACATTAAAGATCATCGAGTTCCAACCCCCCTGCCATGAGCAGGGACACCTCCCACTAGAGCAGGTTGCTCAAAGCCCCATCCAGCCTGGCCTTGAACACTTCCAGGGATGGGGCATCCACAACTTCTCTGGGCAACCTGTTCCAGTGTCTCACCACCCTCA
>BJBW01003635.1:0-20806 GCA_004320125.1 Scolopax mira
TGGTGAAGGGCCTGGAGCATAAATCTTATGAAGAGCGGTTGAAGGAGCTGGGACTGTTTAGTTTGAGGAAGAGGAAGCTGAGGGGAAGCCTCATCACTCTCTACAACGACTTGAAAGGACACTGTAGAGAAGTTGGTGCTGGTCTCTTCTCACAGGTAATTAGAGACAGAACCAGAGGGAATGGCTTCAAGCTCCTACGGGGTAGATTTAAATTAAATATTAGGAAAGAATTTTTCACAGAAAGAGTGGTCAGGTATTGGAACAGACTGCCCAGGGAGGTGGTTGAGTCACCATCCCTGGACGTGTTTAAGAGTCATTTAGATGTGGTGCTGGGGGATATGGGGTAGGGAAGAACTTTGTAGAGTAGGGTAGATGGTCGGACTCAATGATCCCAAGGGTCTTTTCCAATCTAAATGATTCTATGATTCTATGATGTAAAACTATGTGTAAAAATTAATCATAAAGATCATCCAGGTATATGGGAGGCACTGAACATATGGGTGTGGGGCGAACAATTAAAAATAAAGTTCAAATTAAATAAAACTCATAACTCCATCTTAGAGTCATCTATATTTTGCATAATACTTTAGTATTTAAATTCAATGGGATTAGATAATAAGCTCTAATGTCCTGCTGGATCAGAATACAGGTTTTAATGCAAAGATGAATATTTAATGTAATATAATGAGATTCTTAATAAACAGAAGAGAAAGGAAACCTACTAACTGCAGGAATCAGATTTCAAACTGAGGAGCAGATTTGAAAGTCCTGCCATATCATCATCAAACCCTGTAATAACTTGGGATCATTTAGGAATTATTTAAGCCTTTAGCATTATGTGCATATAACAGCATTTATCCTTACAAACAAGCCATATACAGTCCCATTCCAGCCCTTTTTCCTTTGCTAGGGACAACAACCACTGCAGAATGAACGATGAGCTACACTTAATGGCTAGTTGGTTGTGTTCCAGCACTGGTAAAACAAATCATTAAGATCAAAGGAACAGCCATTTTAATAAACTGTGTGAACTGTTCTTATTGTGACTTATGGCTTTTCTCTGCAAAGAGAGAAGCAATAAAGCAGCATAAAAAAGCAATCAATTTTTTTTACTGTGTGGACAAGTGTTAACCTGCCACCTATCCTTCAAAAATAGCATTCTCTTAGAGGGATCTCCACCAGGCTCCAAAACAAAAAACAACTGTTTTGAGTTGGTGAAGGTTAGAAGTCCTAAGCCAGCTGTAGGGCATAGACAGCTATGTATATTTTGCCAGCTCATTGTTCAAAAAACACAGAAGGAATATATGCACATTTGGTAGTCATCAACTGATTTTTCAGGATCCTGGCTAGGCTGCTATTGCTAGTTGTCAGAAACCACTTAATTTGATTTCTGATCCAGAGAACTCAATTCTTAAATTACTGAGGTAAAGAATAAATATGGAATGATACAGAACCAGGTCCTTTTAATAATAAACATTTCAGTGCCCAATGATTTTTCACCATTTTCATCTGTTTCTCTGTGCTACAAAAAGGCGGAATAGACTTGCAAAATTCCAAGGTAAAATTAGAGCAGTGATATAATCCTTAATACAAAAGAAAGCTTATGAAAATGTTTGAATGGAAATACATATTTCTCACTTACTGTTTCATGATGTCATCTTTAAACAATCATGAGTTGTCTATCTTCTTTACCATCTATCTAAATTATTCTCCATGAAACTATCTGTTTATTTTCCAAATATTTTTAACAATAAGTTCTTAATGTGTTTTCTCCTTTCCAGTACTTCTAACTACATTTTAAAGCCTAATTCTTTAAAAGTAACGAATGTTTCTCCTTCCTTTATGATCCATTGCTGCTGTTACTTACCCACTGATTACATCACATACAAACTTTATCTTCTCTCTTATGACAAATGTTGTTATAGCCTGAAACAATTCCACCATATAGATAAAGTATTAAATCTTTTATGTAGGTGAACAGCTCTTCCATTTCCCTTACCATTATCAGATCGGCCTATTCCTACAGGATTGCAGCATTTCTACAATCAGCATAATAACCAAAGTCTATTTCTCATTCTCTGAATATTGCTGATGAAAGAATGAATCTTATTCTTTCACGCTTCACTACGCAGAACGGTGCTATTCATTTAACCATTTCAGGAATCTCTGAACCATACAGATAAATGGGCTTTTGGATGAGCAGGGATTATTCCACTGCATTAAGGGATGTGAGGCAGCACTTAATTTGGAGCATGAATTACTTAGGGATACATTATATTAGTCTGATATGTACAGAAAATTAAATTGTGAGAAGATTTGGCTTGATCAACAGAACTAACTAGAGTATATATAAGAAAATTCTGGATTTTGATTGTAGTGTCTCTATATATTAATTGCCAATCCAATTCCTCTCAAATTACAAATAAACTTGAATGTTTACAATTATAGAATTATTTTAAGTAATAGCCATAGGCTTTTTTTTTTTTTTTTTAAATATAAAAAAGCTGTTAACATTCAATAGCTGTGCTACTGGAATACAAAAAGCATTGCAAACAACACGTTTCACTTTATTCCAACTAGTCTTTCATTTGATGTAAATACATAATCCTGAGATCCAAAGAAAATCATGCCATTTTCCTTGGTTTGGCTGAAATTAGACAGTTCTGCCTATTTGCAATAATTGACAGGCACAAACTATAAAACTTCAGGTAAGAAGTGCCTGCCATCTTTGTGGTCTCATATTTTAATCTTACTAAAGACACGTCCCTATACAAATTGTGACATTCTGGCTCTAAACAGACCTTAGGTTCAGCAGGTCTCTTAACTTCTGCCTGATCTTAACCTGGAACCAAAAATCCTACTCCAGTATTTGAAGCAAACTGGGCTCACGGGAGCAGTTATGGATCTATGACACATTTCAGGTTTCTACTTAATTTGAAACTCTTTTTCTTAAGTTGTATATGCAGAAGGTTTGTTTTATAGGTCATATATACTCCTGTGTCTCAAGGCTTCAACTAAACACAAAAAAACCTTTTATATAGAACCTGTAGACTACTTTGTGTGAAGATTTCACTGAATTACTGAATTATTTTAGAGTTGGAAGGGACTGTAGAGATCATCTAGTCCAACTCCCCCACTGAAGCAGGGTTGCCCAGAGCTAGAGCAATATACTCAGGACTGCATCCATGTGGGTCTCGAAAATCTCCAAAGAAGGGGACTCCACGACCTCCCTGGGCAGCCTGTTCCAGGGGTCTGTCACCCTCACTGTGAAGCATTTTTTTTCTCATATTTGAGTGGAACCTTGTCCTCTCACTGGGAACCACATATTTGCTCCTCATAATTTCTTTTCTTCTTCAGAGAAATTATAATTTTTCATTTCCAGTTTGCTAGATTCAAAACATGCAAGTATAGAAAAGGTCCTCACTTGACATTTTGATGGGAAAGCACTGACCATGTTGAATCAAGTTGCCCATGGGAAGGTATTTATAATGTCACAACTTGAGAGCATGTATAGGTCAAAAACATGCCAAAAAGGTGACATTTCCCTGGGAAAAGAAATGGTAGCTTTTGTTCAGCTCTAGTCCGTAGCTCATACAAGTTTAGTAGTGCTGATTAGCATCAATAGGCTTTTTGTGCAGCACAACAGAACTGAATGATACTGATGATTTAATTTAAAATATGACTGGCTGTTATTTTTTGTACTGATTGGAATATGCAATATTCAGAGAATAATCCTGATTTGGGATCATTAGGTCTGTACAGGAGACACTGTGCCACTAAAGTGTTTCATTTCCTTAAAAAAATATACTATAAGTGATAAAATCAAAAAAGCTGTGTGCATAAACCAGGCCTTTTTATTCCTTTCCCTGTTTTAAAGCATATTAATCCTCTGAATTATTGCTACTAATTATTAAATTACTGGATAATCACTGAGGAGTTATCAGGTCACTTACAATAAAATATTAATTTTCTCAGACTCATTGACTAAGTTTGACCATCAAATTCTTACAGAAATTTTATCAGTGCAGTATTTTCCTCATTCTTCTTCTGAAGACATTTCATTACCATGCAAATGGAATTGCCTCTGAGCAGGTTAATTGTTATGTATGAATGTAACATGCAAACCACAGTATTAAATCACTCCACAATTTATATAGAAAGTATAATTCAAATTTGACTGGAAACACCACTGATTTTTTGAGATCTGGTATTTACATATGGCAGAGAGGTGAGTAGATATCTATTTCATCAGCAAAGATTAGAAAGAATAATCGTGTAAGATGCTATGTCTCACCAACAAAAAAAGAACATTTAAAGGAAATGCACTCAGTAATTAGATTATTAATGGACAATTAACTTGATAGAAGCCGGCAGCTTATTTGAAAGGAACAGAAGTATATAATGTAACCGAAGCATATTTGGCCCAATTACTTGCATTTTTTTATTTATTTAATTGCATGTTGTGTGCACACATTATCACTATCTTGTTAATATTTATTTTAGAAGAGCCTGCAATATTCAACAGGCCATATTCAACACTGAAGAAGACCACACATTTACTTCTAAAAATAGACACAGCCACTAAGCAGTTTAGGCAACTAAAACCTCAATTTCCAACACATTTCACAAACATTTTTCTGTAGGATGGGACAGAACCAGACTCCCAAGAGTGTTGGAAAGGATGCTATTAGCATCTGCCAAAAGGCTTCAAGTTTAACACACAAGAAAAATCCACTTAAACGTATGATTTTGGCATTTGAATACAAACCCGAAACTTAACACACATCAGCCAAACAGTCAAGAACCAGGCCTTTCATTACCATGAAGCCGATCTAAACCCACTATCACTCTCAAAAGTGTACTAAGGTAGACTAATCTTTCTGATGTGCAGTCATTTCTCTTAAGTGACTAAACACGGAGCTACTGTAGCCGGCAGCAGGCAATCATTGATTTCACACTGTGAAAACACTTTCTAATGACAACTGCTATCAACTGTGGTTATTTACCTGTCATAGTCTTGGCAAATCTCCCCAACAGCTACCAATGCTTTCAAGTACTCGTTGGGTTGATAGGGGTGGATGTAGTGCAGCGAGCAGCTGTTCCGAGGGTCACCATTTGATGCAGTAAAATCTATAGCTACCTGGAAAAGAAGAAAAGTCAATATCTCACGGAGCAATTCTGGGCATAAATATACCCACACCAACCATGTATCTTTACTAGAAAAGAGTTGTCTGTGGAGATTGCAGCAAAAGTCATTTTACAGCAAACTTCAACAAATTTGAATTAGGATAGTATTGATAAATATGTCTAAAAAGAAATTACAGGTTTCAAAATAAGAGATAACAAAACTAAAATGGCGCAACTGGGAAAAAAATGAACTGCATTATTATTCTATGTGGAAAATTATGTTCTAATACAGATGAATCAAATTAAGTATCTCTAGGTTCTCATACTTAATTAAATTATTCCAGCTCAGGTGGTGTTCAGGACATAAAAGCAGAGCAGCTCAAATGTCCCAAGAGACTTAAAAGTCCTACTAAAACTATAAATTAAAACTGCAGTTATGGAAGTTTCTTAGCTATTTTAAAACTTACCGTGGCTGTAGTAATAATAATAGATACTGCCTGAGTGGTATTATTTACTTTCAAAACATCTAAACATGAAATAAGTAACCCTCCAAATTTCACAGATGATAGCAAGCTTAAAGGTGAGCTGCAGGGTAAAAATCCTGCACAGATTTTTGTGTTGAAAAGGCTTAAGAGAAGATTATGGGAAGCGTTCAATGCAAAAGCAAATATTGATCAATCCTCTTAAAATTCCTTTTTTACTTTTGAAATGCTCTTTATATTTCTCACTGAAGATATATTCTGGCATGCATCTTCCTATGATAGGACTGTCATGGACCAGAAAGCCCTCTTCTAAATTTGTGTTGCTGCTTTCTAGGTATTCCTAAAAGGAGCATCAAGAAACCCAAAGGTTGTCATAGAGGGAACAAAGCCATTTACAGAGTTCCTTATGATTTTGTCCAATGATTTCTTCCTCCAAAAAACCTGTTATACCTGGACATTCCACAGAAAAAATGCATAGAGTTTATTTCTCAGTTTTGAGAACAGTGTGGTTGACAGGTAAAGGCCTTCCTGAAAGCTGCAAAAAGAACCTTGAAGTCCCAGCTTGCCTCTGTGAATGTGCAGCTTCCCTAGCTGGAGCCTCTGCTTGACAAAGGAAAGACTATTTTATGCAGCTATAGAATTAAAATGAAACATAATATTTTCATTCTCTCTTTAAAAAAACCCAACAGTACAGTCCTCCTGACCCTTCTTTTTTGTAGCTAAAAACTTAAAGAGAAAAATTATTCTGGGTCAACTCTACATAGCTTTTCCCCACCATTTCTAATTTTCCACCTCTAACTCTTGGCTGAAGAAAAATATTTTTCACTGGTCTCTAGGTTGCTTGGAAATGGCTTTATCACCTTGATCAACTCTAACCTCCCCACCCCTCACCACGTGCCAGTCAGGAGATATGAGCTTGATTTGGCTTGCAAATAAATTGATCTTTCACCTCTGCTTCCGTACTCACTGTTCATGCAGTGAAGCAGTGAGTCTGTTTTCCACATAAGTCTTTTTCTGAAAATCATGGCTTGATTTAACTTCAATACATCAGTGGAATACTTCCCATCTTTTCACCTGCATACATGTATATAACTAAGGAAGAAAGAAACAGCAGTGGTTCTGCTACTTAAGGTAAATTCATAGATACATGTATGGACTAGTTTAGTTTTGGGACGCTTATTTAAAAAAAAAATCTTAGTCAAGGTGTGCATATTTTCTTAAAATTATGTACATTTTCTTTGATACTAATTTAACCTTCATTTTTTGTTCTGATCATAGGAAGTGCAAAAATGTCACTGTAAGATAAACAAAGGACATCCCTGTAAAATTTTTAAAAGTAGGCATTTTTATAGATAACCTCAAAGCAGACATTAACAAGACTCAAGTGACACACCAGATAGAATGGGAAAAGTCTTCCTTCATGGCTGTTAGCCACAGCTAAATGCTTTTGAACTGAAAGCAACAGAACAGTGTAGGAATAAGCAGTGGGTTTCATGAGCTTGGAAAAAAGTCTGTGGCTAGTGTTTGAGAAAGAAAAAACCCTTCCCAAAATGAGCCTCCTTTTTGGAAAAGGTCGTTGTAGCAGAGATCTGCTGATAAGCAAAAATAAATCCTAATTTCCCATGAGGAAGCCTTTATGAATATTCATACTTGGATGCAGTGTGTGCTTGACTTTGATCCAAATCTGTTTGACTCCCAAGGGGAATAATTTTAAGAAAGATGACCACTGCTACTTGCCACAATTCCAAAATGACAACGCAGAGCTCTGCTCTTTTAGCATTACTCAGCAGTACCAAGGGCTTGTGCAAATTGGGATGCGGATTTGTAAAACTAAGCTAACATCACAGAAGTTAGGCTAATATCACAACTGAGCTAATCTTGTGGGCAGCAAAGTAGGAATCTTTCCTACAGTGGGTACATTTGATTTTTATCACTGTATCTTTAAATGTATCCGTTCCAATGTACCGGTCATCATCCTACAGCTAAATAAGAACATAACGTAGCAATAACTAAGCTCTTAGTACTTTTTTTTCCTCAGCCTTGTAAAAGGGTGATTTTCATTGCACTGAAGACATCCTACATAGCTTGGATCTCCTGCTAGATCTGTCACAAACAAATCCGCCTGCCCAATAGCGTGACCTGCCTGAGAGAATCTGTCCAATATATCTTTCTATTACAGTTCCTTTTATGCATGTTACACATCCTTTCTGCTGTATTTCCTAAGCGCTGAAAATGTTTTCTGGCTACAGACCCATTTGCACTGCCAACTTCTGAATGTTTCTTCTGCAGCAGGGAACACTGTGTGATAAGAGATACAGCATTTTGCAATAAGCAGTGCATTAAAATAGCGGACTGGAATCAGAACTATTGATCTCTATAGATGAAAGCTTCTTAATAAATGGTTTTAAAGTGGAGGGAAAGTTTACTTTTGTTTTTCAGAGACATTAACTACAAACTATGTTCTTAGAATAGATGTACAAAGTATCCCAAGAACACACAGCATGGTGTTACCAAAGCCTTCATTAGTACTTTAAATTAGCAGATACACCATACTACGTCTTTTTGTTACCAAATGTATACTTAGCATCCCAGTTTCCCTCACAGTTGTATCATACTGCCTGTAAACAGCATGAACTCAACAGAAATGTCATTAATATTAAGACAACAGCAATACATGTACCGTGAGAGTTTCAAACAATTCCAGATCCATTCCACTTAAAAGAAATAAAATTTGGGAAGGCGTAAGGAATAGACCTCCTCTCTTTCAATTGTCTGAATTAAGCAGATTAAGTCTATGTGAGACGGAGGTTATATGATGTGTGCAGAAAGCAAGGGAGCACTGTGTCTCTCCTCTCTAGGCTGCACCCTTTTCCTTCAGCTCCCACTGGAGAATCTCTGATACGTTTCTGGAAACAGCAACACATCGTGCAACCAGTCTGTGCTGGGGACTGGGGACTGGTGCAACTGAGGCAGGAGGAACTCAGATACGCAGAGAGTCAGCTTGCCGTGATCTTTAAGTAGAACCACCAGGTTATGCATAGAGCTACAGGCACAGAATCATCCATCATGGCTCCCCCTGAGTCCACACAGGTTGAGAACTGATAGTGCTGAGTTTACACAGAACTGTAGCTGGGGGATTTACCATTGAGGTCAGCAACGATTCAGGGATGTCTGTGGTTCAAGGTACAATGGATCTTTCATTTCCTCTGTGTCCTCACTGCCTATCCTTGCAGACCAATTTACCTGAGTTTCCTATTATCAATGCTTTTGTTTAATTTCAGCAAAATAAAATATTAAAATGGTATGTATTTTTGTATGTATGTATGTATGTATGTATGTATCTTTTGTATGGTTTTCTTTTTTTTTTTTTTTCAATCAGAGTTAGGTTGATGGCTGGACTAGATGATCTTAAAGGTCCCTTCCAACCTAGACAATTGTATGATTCTAAAATATATTAGAAGCAATACTATCCGTTTTAGCACAGCAGTTTTCAACTTGTGATTCACAGCCTTCTAATAGGAAATCCACAATAAGTAAATAAAAGACAAGCCAATTGCCATGACCCTTCAGTGCACTGTGTAAGGACTTGCTCTTCCAGTAGAAAACTTTAAGGAGGAATCAAAAAGAGTTTGCAAAGCACAGCTGTAACATAATAATATATGTATCCCTAGACACTTTCTAATGGTTACAGAGCTCCTGTGCTTGAGCTAGAGTTGTGGGAAATGCATATTAACCAGTCCTTGCATGTGCTTAAGCACTTGGCCTGATTAGAAAAGGCTTTTAAATATTACTTAAAGACATTACTGTCTTTTTGCTAATGACCTTGAACACATTTGATAGTTGAGTTCTTCCAGTCATATTTTTAGGGAGGAAATGCCAGGAAAGATAAATTAAAGGGGTTTCCAGGGATTGAGTTTCAGATTTGGAGGACAAATGGGCTCTGTAGGCATGTGGGGATAACAGAAGAAGAAGGTTGGTAACACAGAAAGGTTATCACATGGGATATTTTGCTTGAGAGAAAGCAACTATAAAGATATTTGTCCATTAAGGTATTTCCTTCAAAAACACAAACAGGGTCCTCAGTTCTGGGTGTTACTCAATGACTTTGCAAGGTGTACTGGCAAAGCACATGTTTTATACCGCAAAAAGCTGATTTGTACAGAAAAAGACAAATCTATTACTGTCTGTAGCTGCTGCTGTTGCTGGAATTTTTTGTTGGGACAAAAAAAATCTTTCTTATTTTGTCACCTCATTTTGGAAAATGACTGATAAAAGTGAAATGGAACATTTCAGGAGCATCCAATGCCCAATACTTGATACCTGTGAATATAAACAGGGTAGGGTGCTACAGGAAAAGAAAAGATCTCCAGCAGAAGAACACTACCTTGGAGCATTAGATTTTACCGATGTAACTGGCATGAAATTAGAAGTCATATAAATGAGACTGGAACCGAGTCACAATTTGTATTCCTATGCCAGAGCAAATATTGAATTATTATTTATTTTATTTTATTTTATTTTGTTTAATTTCACTTTATTTTATTTCCCAGATTAAAAAAAAACTCCTAAAAATGAAAAAAAAAACAAAAAAAACCCCCCAAAAACAAAACCCACAAAAGATCAAAACCACACAGCACGAAATGTTTCTAAAAACTGGAAATGCAAAATATTGTGTTTCTCTTTATGGAGAGCTCTGCAAACCCTTTTATCGCCTGTTCCTTGAACTGAATAGCTTCTGAATTATCTAAATTATTATCTGTAGTGCCATCTTACTATTAGCAGCTATGGCTGAGGTATGAAACATCAGCATTTACTCTAGCATTTACCCCAGACTGACAGAGAGAGGTTCCTGGGTGGATTGTCTCTCTGCCTGTGACTTTCTGTATGGCACCATCAGAGGGGAAATAACTTGCTTTAATGGACGACTCAATCTGGAAGGGAAGACTGGCCCATAGGATTGATGAACAGGACACTAACATTGAAGAAGTAAAAGGCAAGTGACACGAAATCTTCCCCTGTGACACAGTCCCAGCTAGGGATTTTATTTAAAATTCTTGTGAACAGAGGCTCAAAAGCCAAAGGCCAGTCAGCACTGACATAAGGGCTAATTCAGTTCTCCATATTTTGGGACCTGATGTAGCTCAGATGGAATTGGTGGGACAACACAAGCTTAGCTTCTCACCCCTGTATGAAGTTCTCTTTACTTTTTGCAACCTGATTGTCATTGCTGCAAAATATAAAAGTAAATCAGCATGTGCAAGAAAAATCTTACTGCGTTAGCATGGTTTTATTTTCTAGGCTTAATATATTTTGCTAGAAGACCTTAATAATTTACCAAGGAATGACATGTAAGAATCATTTCTCTGTGAAAGTAATGAATAAGTATCTAAGGGATTCCCTTTCATTAGTTAGAGAAGTAAGACACTTACTGTAAACTGTATCTGGCAGCCTCCCATGATATAATCTAAGAAAGAATGCATCTTGTGGATCTGCAGACAAGAAAGCAAGACATTCAAATTATTTCAATAGTCCTAAAACATCAGAGAACTGGCTGAAAAAAGTAAATCGGAGGGAGGGAAGGGACCAACAAAAAATAAGGTTTAGGAAGGATGTGTTAAAGATAGTATGAGATGAAAACAAAAATGTAAACAGAGAAAATAACAAAATCCTAAAACTACAGAAAGGAAAATTCGCATCAAAAGTAGAACCAAGCTCTGCTTCTTCTCAGTGGGAAGTCAGCGGAAATTTTGCTATTGGTTTAGGAGAAACAAGAGCAATTTTGTAGAAATGGTGGAAGGATTAGAAGAGAAACACATAAAAGGCCAACTGGCAAGCCTGTAGGTATAAGAGTTTAGTACTGCCCACTCCATTGCATAATAGCATAGAATCATATGGGGGGTTGGAAGGAACCCCTGGAGATCATCTAGTCCAACCACCCTGCCAGAGAAGGTCTACCTAGAGCAGGTTGCACAGGAACTTGTCCAAGTGGGGTTTGAAAGTCTCCAGAGAAGGAGACTCCACCACCTCTCTGGGCAGCCTCTTCCAGTGCTCTACCACTCTCACAGTAAAGAAGTTCCTCCTCATGTTTAGGTGGAACTTCTTATACTCAAGTTTATGTCCATTTCCTCTTGTCCTGTCACTGGGCACCACTGACAAAAGACCAGCCCCATCCTCCTGACACCCTCTCTTTAAGTATTTGCATGCATTAATTAGATCCCCTCTAAGGGATAGGGCAAGAGAAATGAAAGAGGGGAGTTGGAGACAGTCAGCTTACTTTTGGGATTCAAGTCCTTGTTTTTAATTTTTGCACAGTGGATCAGTTTCCATTGCTATTCTACAGGCAGTTTCACTTTGTTTTCTATGCTTCCAAACACCATTAAAATATATGGCTGAGAGCTCAGTATGGAAAGAGCCAAAAAGCAAAACACACACCTTGCACTGGTTAAGTATGACGATGCCTGAGTTCTTGTAATTCTTTTTCTTTGCTTTGTACTTGGGGTTAATGCATTCCCATTGTACCTGCGAAAAACAACAGTCACCACTTGAAGGAAAATTTATGTACAAATTGAATAATTAACAAAAATAGCGCTGTCTGATTACCACAGTTGACTAAATCCTATCAAATAATGGTGCACGTAGAAGAAAAAATGAAAACCATTAACTATGCAGAGAATGATCTTAATAGAAAAAGGCCAAGGGCAAACATCTGTCTTCAAACATATACATGTGGACACAGCACTAAGAGAGCTCTCCAGATATGTGTGTTGTATTCCGGTCTTGTAGGTTTAGGTGTTACAACAGCAAGATTGAGGATCTTTGAAATTATTTAGGGGAGAAAAAAAGAGGTAACTGAATACAAATAAAATAGTAAAGGGAACAACCTGATGCATTGTATTAACTACAAAACTGCCTACCCAGTAATACTGGTGTTTAATATAAAACTCATGATTGGAGAAATTCTGATCAGAGATCATCTCACTCTTTCTTGAAACAAAGCAATAGTTTCTTCTTTACATCTGACAGTAAAATAAAAAGTTAAGAAAATCACTAAAAAGCGCACAAAGATGCAGTTAGCCAATTACAATATATTTGAAAATTATCCCTAAGAATCTATTAAAACCCTTTTCCGAAAATGTTCTGACCAGTTTTGTGTACAAATAGTCAATTTCACAGCAAAATAGCCCTACCTTGTTACTGAAATATATTGTCTTGCTCCCATTATAACATGTCCCAGAATCTTACTGATTTCCCCTTCAAATGATCTGCCCTCATCTGGTTCCAGGCAGACTGATAAGGCCAAGCTTTCAGACCCTAACCTCTAATGTCTGCAATATTATTTATACATCTTACGTCAGGAGTACAATGTACATTTGTACATGAAAATATCTATTGGCATTTGTAAATCCAGAATTGATTCTGTAATGTGTTATTAAATAACGTTAAGAACATTATTACTTTCTTTCAGGGAGGTATTTTCAAGTGCTTGGAGAAACCATTTCATGCTGGGTAACATAAAGAATAGATCTCCAAAGGGAACCAGGATGACTTATTATCTAAAAATCCCTATTATGACATTTTGAAATAAAACATATCTGTCAAGTGTTACAATACTTTGTCTATAGTGAAGATGTTCACATAGGATCTCTCTGAGCAAAGTGTTTGAACATGTAAAACTGCTTTTACCTTAAGAACAGCCCCAGTGATTTCATCAAGCTTCAAACCGCTGCCTAGCAGCAATTATTTGGATGCCTGAAGTATTTCAAACTTCGAGCTTTTGTCAAATGTCAAAAAAATGGAAGGCAAAACATATGGCTTTGGAGCAATATGAGACCTTTTCTGCACAGGGGAGGAGGAGTATTTTCATCACCGTGTTACTAGAGACAGGTGATAGTGAAGAAAGGGAAAAGGCAAAAAAACATTCCGAGTGCAGGAAACACATCTGCTTGCTCTCCTGGTTTGCCTACAGCTCAATTATTTGTCTTGTGAAATGAATTTTCCAACTGAGAAGACAGGCAGACACAGGCCCACATGTTCAGGGAAAACCCTCCATAAACATTTTTTTCTCTGCTCAGGAGAAGCAGTCAGGCTTAAGAAATAAATGCCCTTCTCCAAGTAAAGAGAGTGCTGCGTGACACAATGCCAGTGTGCAATAAGCTCATATTTGGGAAAGCAATCTGGCAGCAAGGCAATAGCACTGCCCATTTGCCTCTGGATACATTGCTGTTTTGGAAAATTGTTTAGCATTCAACTGTCTCCAAACTTACTGGAAGCATTCCTACAAAGAAATTGTGCTGTCTGTATATTATAAAGAAATTGTAATGTATCAAATAGAGAGAAAAATAGGTGGCAGGATTTGTGTTCCTCCCTTTGACACTGAACTACACTGGAGAGACCTCACTACTCTCCCCTGAACTTCCAAGGCACACTTTCTTAATTTTATCACCCAACATGAACACTTTTCAATGCGCATGTTGAAACAAGGCTTGACCTGTCTGAACCCTTACACTACGTACATAATTCCTCTCCTTGGGCAAATGATTATTTAAGCCTGATAAACATTACGTTCATGTAATTGGTTTCTAGAAGAAATTTACACTATATAAGTACCAAAGGCTACTTCAGGGGAGAAAAATCTGTGCTTCTGGCAAGCCTTAGCTTCTCCATGCTAACTGTAAAATGCAACTAGGAATGCAACCTACCTTTGCAATGCATTTTGAGATGTACAGATAACAATTCTCAGCAACTATATAAAGCTTATTAAAGTATTCTATGTGCAAATCAATAACATGTCACTGGATAATGTGGATAATAAAGCAAAGAATAGACTAGCAAATATGTAGAAAGTAGAAAACAGAAAGAAAGCACCTATTAAATCTGTTGATGTGATAGTATAAAGAAGGGAAAGGAAAAGGAGAGGAGAGGAGTCCTTTCCTAATTCATAGGTAGGCTTAAAAACCAGTAAGAGTGTTTTACATTAAAGTCTCAATCTTCATTTATCCACCAAGACCCAGTTCTGACCTTGGCAATTCCCACATCTCAAGCTGAAGATGCAACAAACATAATTTGAAGGAAGTTCCCTATATAGGCCTTATTGTATCTCCATCTCTTCCAAAGGGAACAGAGTTCAGAATACAGCTCTAAACAGGTAAGTAACAATGAAAAAAATTTTCAAATATTTTGCTTGTATTGTGAGACCAAGCTCAATTTTCAATCTGTTCCTACATTCCCAGTATTGATTTGGAGTCTGACATTGTTTTCTATTGATTCATTTTTGTCTCCTAAATTAACTTCTCAGTTCAGAGGAAACTAACGCAAGAGTCCTCAATCTGACACTAACAGTAAACACTGTGAAGATTGGACTCATCATTCTGAAAGTCACTTAGCATTTCCTCCAAATTCTGGCAGCTCTGAGCTACACAAGCTCTTTTGCTGTCAAACACCACAGTGAATCTCAAACAGAAAGCAACGTGTTTTTATCTCTTGTTAATTTATTGTAAGTTCTGTTGCCAATGTTGGTAATGAACCCCCACACTAAACTGCTTTGGTGTTTCTGTCATATCCTGAAATTTGAAACACATGGAGAATTTATGAATGCAAACCAAACACCATCCAATTATTCTTCTTCAATGAAAGTCAGCAAACTAATGCTGGCACTTGCAGGTTCTAGTCCTCCTGTTGCTGTAATAAGCAGATCCCTCAATAGGACATATTACTCTCCACAGTGAAGGATACTGTCTTCCCAAACATTCCTACCCCTTCTATAACCAAACCTTCAGGGAAGAAGAGGAAACAGTGCAACCACCCACACACTAGCAAAGGCTAGTGGAGGTGACTGAATGCAGGCAACCATTGTAGAACCAAGTTTGCACAGTATGTGGCTACCAATAGCACAAGCTATTCAGAGGAAGAAATTATGGTATCAGGAGAGCTTCGTGTACCCTAAGGCAGGAGAAATTATAATACAGAGCAGTTGCTTTCTCTGGGACACTGTGCTTGTAGGTATCAGGTAGTCCCATGAAGGAAGAGCTAGAGAGCTATGGAAAAGCTTGGGTTTTCATTAACATGTTCTCTTGCCTCTCCTGCAATTCTTTTGTTTCTCTCTTGTTCCTTCACGTAGAGCTGCTGCAACAAATTGCAGAGTTTGTAAATGACAAAGGAGGCATCATGATCTAACGGACAGGGTGAAAAAAGCCAATCGATAACAGGAGCAGGTAGGAGTATATCCTGCATTATCTCTTTCTGATGCCTCAAGAAAAGCAAGTCACTTTTAAGCGAACTGCAACTCCTGAAAGGCTAGCTTATTCCTGCCATCCCTTCAGGCAAGAGGACAGGATGCTGGGATTTTTTCCATCCTTCTGTCCCCTTCTGTCCCATGGGAGAAGAGACAATTTTAATCGCTAGCAGAGGTTTCATCTGAAAACTTGCACCTGGGGAATGAAGCAAAAGCATTTGTCTCCTCAGCCAAGGTCCCCACCTCACCCACACTCTTGAGGCTGCATTACTGGTTGCCTAATCACACCAATGTGTCAGGTGCCTGATATGGCTACATCCTCCTCAAAGGTCTCCACTGCCTTTCCATGGCCAACAGCTGATGATGTTGCAGACACTCCAGGACAAACTTCCATGTCTCCCGATAAAAACTAGACAGGGAATTCTCCATTGGCGTCAATAAACTCCTTAGCCCATTACCAAAGCCTTAAAGATCTCATCCAGGCTCAGTTATCTCAAGAGCAACCTGATGCAAAGGCCTTGAGTGAGGATCAGAGTCAGATACCTGCACAACTGGGGGAACCTAAGTCAAATTATGTAAACCTGATAAAAATTATATGAATGTTTATCTTTTTTGCTTTCTGGAAGAAGTTTACACTATATAAAGACCCCAGAAATCTTGTGTACCTCAGCAGCCTTCTCTGTCCCCCTAATAGCACCCAAAACTTGCAGGAATGTCAGTGGAGGTGATAAATGCAGGAAGTTTTATTTCGTCCTCTTCTCTTTTTTTTTTTTTTTGCGTGTGTGTATACACATATCCATTTTTGTGTAATACAAGAACAGATTTTTCCCTTACATAACTCCTGTGCTGCATTGGGATCCAGGTAGGTTACATTTCTATTGTTTTTTTCTCACCAAATCCCTCTGGTTTTGTTACCCCCATTTTAAAAAAAAAAAGTGACTTTTTTCTTATTAGTGGAAGATTTCTCCTTTCAGCTACAAAAATCTTTAATAGTCCTTAAATTTTTACCAAGCTTTTCCAATCTTGTTTTAAAATGTTTGGTAGATCAATATTAGAACAGCTTATAAAACTGCCACTAAACACAAGTATTAAAAATACATATTATACATCTACTTGGAAGAAATCCTAAGCATACAATAAACTCTAAGTATTTACTAGTATTTCACTAAAAAATAACTCACAAATAGGATCTTGTTCTTACTCTGTTGTCTTGTGACAAGATTATGGCAAAGGAATAAATGATGAATTTTGGAGTGGTGGAAAATTTTAAATAGAATGTTTAGAAAGCCTGCTTCAGATGTGCATGTGAACAATAGGACGTCTTTGCCAGTGGGCAGTAGAAAAACACGTTAGGTGTTGGAATATAACAGTCTATAACAACAAGGTAGTTATGGAACAGAAACACATGCCAAGCTATTATCCTGCTTCACTAAAAAGGTTGTTCATGATCAGGAAATCTTTTTAAACAACATGTGCTAATTTCACCTGTACCACCAAGTGAAAGACCATCCAACTTTCCCAGAATTCAGTCTTTTCAGTCATTGACAAACAACTGTCACTCCGAAGGACTCATAATTCAAGACCTGTGAATCTCACACAGGACCTGTCCCATTCAGGAAAGAAATTTATGTACTTATGCCACTCCTGATCAAAACAGGTGATCGATCATTCAGAGAAGGAATCTTCTTTCCTTCCTTCACACACTAGTAGTTCAACCCCCAGCAAGCTGCCAGTGCTAGATTCACAACATTTATCTAAATGATGCCTGGTCTTGCACAAATTCCCAAGAAATCTCATGGTGGAGGCAAGCCAACAAGCCAACTATAAGCTCATCTGATCTGAGGCTGACACTTAAAACTTGGGATAATCAATATCAAGCGCAGGGTTGGAACTGAAACAGTCTTAGAAGCACCATCACCTCCTGTAAGTAGGTGGCGCATATCCATTCTGACCATCTCGAGTCATTCTGTAGCCATTGATATATCTTGCAAGTGCAAGACACTTTTATTTTGCCTGAGGGGAAGTTGAAGAATGGGTCAGAATACTCTGTGCTCTCTGGAGGAGGAACAATGTACAATTAAAACGCAACTTCAAGATCCTTGCCAACTCCAGAGATGAGGTAACTGACAAAATGGTGAGAAGAACTAGCAGTTCACAGATGACACACAGCTCTTTCTGCTCACCAGCACAAACTATAATGTTGCTCCCATCTATATCGCTTAATGCTTTTATGACAACTTGTGAAGCTGACACCAGCTAATACAGTTGTTGCTGATGGGCAGAAACGGGGACCTGTGTCATTACTGTAACCTCCTTTAATACCGTACAGATTTGCAGCTGCTACTGAAGGAGAGCTTTCAGATCCCCTGTCAATGATAAATCTTCCCTCCTATTCTCTCCAGTGGCCTTGGACAGTGAAAAAAACCCCAGTTGACAATCACTAAGATGTTTTGATTTATTTTTTGTGGTTTTTTTTTTTTTTTTATTTCATTAGGATGAAGGAGAAGGGGACAGAGAGAGAAAATAAAGAGAAAAATAAAGAAAAAGGGGAGAGGATAAGAAAGGGAGGGAGGGACAGAGTGAGAAAGAGAAATTGCTCTCTGGCTGCAGCCAAGTGACAAGTGCCACAGTGTCCCACACAAGTGACCTATCCTGAACAGCATTTGATCTGCTGTGATACTTCTCCATAATAACTACATCGATTTCACCAGGATCCATCAAACTCCCTACTGCTTGTTCTTGCCTGTCATGTTATTAGTGCTGACCGAAGCCTGCCTTCATCAGGTGCAAGAACCACCTAGCACGTGTGTGTATTTTTTGGGGGGAATATTTGTCAGCCACTTCAATGACTATTACCCACTATTTTATCCACTAATCTTGTTTTTCTCAAGATAGACTGCAAAGCAAGGATTAGAAAAGAGGTGGGGGAGAAAGATTGATTCTCACACTGGTGAAAATTACATCCCATGAGAACAGGCTATAACAATAGGATCAGGTGTTGCAGGTGCAAGCCCAATGAATAACTGCACATTAACAAAAGAATGAGAGCAACAAGGAAGAAAAAAACAACCATGGCTCAGGCCTGTGGAGGAGAAAAGCTGCACTTTTGCAATAAAATACAGGTTGCAATGTTACAGGCGAAAGGCAGCCTGCCCAATTGCAAATTGCAAGCCCTCAGCAAGTGCCCTCAGGCACTTAAAGCATTGTGCAAGACTAAAACATTCCTGTACGGCACTCTGATACTGCAGTGTCAATCTAGAAGAAGAACTGACAACGGGCTGTAGTAACTTGTTATGCCTCTGAAAGAGTATCTATCCTTTTGGCTATCTGAGCGTGAACAGACCACATTGTTTTTCCATCAGAATAAAGACTATATACTTTACCCTTCACAGCCATTCCTGGTACTCTGGACTGCAAGTCTCTTGTCTTGGCTAACAAGTTGTTTGTTTGGGGAGGGCTGTGACCCTATTTTGAAGACGTTTACTTTGGAAATACACAGTCACTACCACTCTCACACACACAGGTATTTGTATATAAAACTGGAGTGCTGTCATATCACTGGCCTTAATAATGTTATTCACTCTAGAATCTGTTTACCTCTTTAGATAGGTTTTCTTTCCACTCAAATTCAGTTTGGTTTAAGTTTCAGCAGGTACCAGTTCAGGTAAGTGCTGTAAAAGCTGCGAAAATTCAGTCCATTATGAGAAAGTCCTGATCCCCTGACTTAATTTGTCTCTGAGAGGGGTTTGTTTACACTCAGGTTTTGTTTAGAAGTTATTTATAATGGGTTAATGCACAACTGATATATATCAACAGTATTATATATATATCAGCAACATTTACTAAACTCTAGATTGTTCTAAGAATGTCAGCAGAAGATCTAGAAGAATCATAAAAACTTTTGACCTATAGAATAGCTTAACTGCTTACTATTTATTAACATTAAACACCTTTTGACTCTGTAAGCTTTCTTTAACACATTATAAACAGAACTACAATGTAAAACTCAAATAAAGCTTATTAGGCATTTGTGTTTGATTTTGAGATGATCATAAAGCAGTGAATACAAATTATCAGCATGTTAGAAAACCAATGTTTTTAACTCCCCCATCACAGAATTTATCAAAACTAACACCTTCAGGAGTAAGTAATAATAGAAAATGACAATTTATGGAATTAAATATGCCTAATCATTTTTCACATTCAATTACCATCAACTTCAATTGTGAAAGATCAGGCTGCCATAAAGAAGTGAAAATACTAATAAGCTAACAATTTCATTTTACTGTAGGACCATAATTCATGAGATATTTAGGAAACCAATCAGTTTCATCATGATGGGTTTGAGTTAGATCTGGCAGCAATGAACACAGCACAAAGTACAGGTAAGGTTTTTGTGTTTTCAGAATATTGTGTCCAGATAACAGTAAAACCTACAGGAGAAATCAAGGCAGGAACTAAATTCTCAGGAGATGATGAGGCAATGTCACTTGATTTGTTACAGGATTGTCTGAGGAACACTGCTCTACAAAGCTTACATACTGAGATTTTTTGAGTGGTTTCCACTTACCTGTCTTCCTTCCATAGCTCCCCGCATTTCCTTGAAAGTCGAACTAAATTCTCCAATGAAGTCATGCTTCCCGTTGGAATCCCAGTCCCAAACTATGCACTGGGGAGGTAAAGGGGAAAGAACAAAGGATAGAAACCAGGTTTTATTGAAAAATACTGCAGGAGAAATTATGATATGCATTGGGTAGAGTGTTTTATCTATAAGAAAATCACAAGACATATTAAAAAATTATTCTTGTCCAGATTAAAACAAAATGACAAGTGGAATTTCAATACAGTTTGCTGTTGGCTGATAAAAGCAAGTTCATGCTTTTTGTAAAGAAAGGATTCCTTGACTCCATCTTTTTGCTAAGTTTAAAAATACAGGATTATGTGTTTCATGTTTATGGTCAAATGG
>BJBW01003636.1:8192-21883 GCA_004320125.1 Scolopax mira
TCCACAGTATTACAGCGAAGACAAGTGTCCCTCTTTGAGGTTACACAGCTATTTTAACAACACAATTTTAACAGACTTGAAATTCCAATGAGTCAAGACTTTCTTGAGAACTTAAACAAGTCAATAGGTTAAAGATGTATGAAGCCAACTTCGTCGCCTCTAAACCGATACAGCAACATCTAGTTTAATGGAAAGAGGCCTACTCTCTGCCAACAATAAATATGGATCGTAACCAAAGTCATCAGGACATGGCCTATGAAGACAAAATGTTGGAACGTAACCATAAAAGAAGACTGTAGGCAAGATACTTGTGGTCTGCCAAAAGCCTCCCTCAACTGTATATGCCATTTTAATGGAAGCAATTCAAAACTGCTCCCCGTTCAAAAAACTCCCAAGAGCTCAGAGAGATGAGATAAACCAAAGAACCACCCTCGGTATCTTACACACTTTATGTGCCTACCCCAAAGCCACCAGCATTTCATTAGGGAAGATACTCCATGACACCACAACAGCTGAAGTCAGGAGGACTGCTGAGGTAAGAAGAATGTTTTGAAAGCCTGAGGTAAAAACCTGCATTCCCAGCTTTAACACCAATACCCAATAGATGCTAACAGATCCTTTTTTGTTATCCTAATCCATTTTTCCTCTCTATGAAGGGCATGCTACTACAGAAAGCACAAGAAGGAACTCTGCTTGTTTAACACCCAGCAAAAAGCTGTGGTAGCTCTTATTATTTCTCCCTACCCTCTGGATTGCCCATGTTATCAGCCTGGTGTGTACTTTTTCCTACATGTAGGAGACAATCTATTTTCTCTTCATATTCTTCTAGCATCTTTTCCACTTACCGCATTTACAGTAATGACCATTGCAAAATATGTGAATTGTCACAATCATTTACATACCAGATGCTCCATTACACTTAGCCAACACATACAAGTTTAGGAACTAAATCTTTTACACTGAAGCCAACAGAAGTTTTACTGTAGACTTTATTTTTGATTTTTCCAGTTAGTGACTGGAAAAGAGACCCCTTTTATACCAGGACACGATGGGAGCTAAGGAAAGCTACAAGAAAGCCCTCTTCCTCTTTTTGTGATGGCCTTATTCCAGAAATCAAGGACCAAGTGACTTCATCAGAAGGTGGCAGTTGGGACTACCCCAATGCAGCATTTTTTCTGCTCATCTAGAGACAACTCAGGGCCAGGTCCGCGCTGCCCAGCACCAAAACACACACCAGTTGTTTCCCACTGCAAGGGCTGGTTTAGGTGAGCGTACAGGGCTTCCCCAGCCACCTGCACTGCAGGCTGGACTGTTCCTAAAAAGATACACAGAAAATGAAAGAGGGAAGGGGAAAGGGTGATAAAAAGGAAAAACCCAATAGATATCTAGAAAAAGAAGAAAATGCTTGGTGGGAGAGAAAGGAAGAAGGGTGTTTGGAAATAACTATGGTCCAATTAGCTCCATGGAGTCTCTCTACATTCAGTGCAGAGAAGGGCATGGGTTTAGGATGCAACTTATCTCTCTTGGCTCCCTGTTTCAGGATGAGATGACTCAGACACCTTACAGAGCAGGAATCTATGTGTGGTCAGACAGATCCCATCCCTGGTGCCTGCAGGGTGCTCAAAGGACTGACTGAGTAATATAAACTGTAATCACCAAATACCAGTGATGGAGCCTGGACATGCAAAATCTCCTAAGAAGGATCAAAAGACATATTTGGAGGAATCTGGGAAATCCACGGTAACTGCTATCTTTATATAGGGGTACCATCACACAAGGATCACCTCTCACGGACATCTAGGTTCAGCTTTTCAAAACATTTCTCAGTAAAGTGTTTTCTTTCATTTCCTCACAAGCATGAGCATCCTGGGTACAACAGCCTTCTGAAAGTCTGGCTCTAAGTGTTCCAATAGGAATACCTGACATAAAATTTTTAACTTCATCCATGATGTAAGCGAGGAGCTCTTGGAAAATGCTGGAGATGTCACAGAAGTTATCTTCAACATGCTCTGGGAACCTCATAGATTGTTTCCTCTCTGCTGTATTGTATTTCCAGCAGACATTTGGAAAGTTCATGTCCCTGACAAGAACAAGTGGTAGTGATTATTGGACTTCTCCCAGCTGCTTACAGAGTATCTCATCTCCCTCTTCATCCTGGTTGGGAGGTCTATGGACTCCCTCCATGACATCTTCCTTGTTGGCCTTTCTCCTGATTCTTACCTATAAAGACTTAACTGTCTCATCACCATCAGTAAGCTCTAGACAATCCAAATTCTCCCTAAAACACAGGCCTACCCTACTACCTCTACTTCCTCAACTGTCCCTTCTGAAGAGTTTACAGCCATACCTTGCAGCACTCCAATTGTGAGTCATCCCACCACATTTCTGTAATCACAATATTATAGATTTCTAGGCTTCTAGCTCCTTCTGTTTGTTGCCCATGCTGCCCACCTGTCACAATTGTTAAAAATGAAAAAAACAAACAAAAACATTTCAGACATGATATTATAAGTGAGTTAACAAGGACACATTAACTGAGGATCCCTTTCAGTGCCACAATTATTTTTGCCCACGGTGTTTGGCTGTCTGGACCTGTCCTGTCTCCGCTGGGGAAGATGCAAAACTCACCACTAGGTCACAGAGATGGTGGCAATGAAGCTGCATAGATCCAACTCTCATAGTCCAAGCAATAATTCACCTAAACCTTTTTAAAAAAAATAAGAATGAGTTTTGTCTGCCTGGGGTTCTTAAACTAAACACACAAGCCCTTAGGGGTAAGAAAGTTTTTCATAGGATCCATGGGCAGTGCCTTGCACAGGGAGATCTTGCCTAGAATCAGACCCTCAGAAACGCCACAGTACGTAGGATTGCTGGGCATTTTCAGCATGAACTGCCAATCCAAGTATGAGTTTAAAATAATGGATTTAAGTCCACAGTATTTACCGAGTTCTGAAACAACAAATAATGATTTAACAAAACAAACTGATGGTCTGTGTACACACAGCCATTGCAAGAGGGAATGTCACTTCCAGACAGTTCTGGCGTGACTGGTACCAAAAATAGTATTTTCTTTATCAGGCATGTGATCAAAAAAGGGTATTTAAGCACACAGGAGTGATCAGGTCAGATCAAAGATTGAACTGGATCGGTATCTTGTTTTAGACAGAGGCCAGCGGCAATATCTTATTAAAAAAAAAGTAACAGGGCAATGCCCTCACAAGATAATGTAAAGAAAACATTATTCATCTTGAAATACTTCTTGCTAAACAACCTGTTTCATCAGGAGTCTGCAATCAATGCCGTGCACTCTCATCAGCAGCTCCACTTAGCACTTCCTCACAGCTTCAGCTTTTACCTAGGAAATGCAGTGAAATCACCATCGATTTTGCTGGGTTTGGGTCAGCCACCCATGAGCACGGAGATGTCCCCACACAAGGGCCAGGTCTCCATCCACACCCGAGAGAAGGATCCAGCAATCCCCACCCGATGATGAGGTCTTGTGGTCCAACACAGTCCAGAGCAGCCATCAACCCCAGAGCTACTGTATCAACAGAGCAAAAGCCTTCGTGAAAGTGAAGGGAGCTAATGAAGAAAAAAAAACATTGTTGTGGTCTACAAAATAGCTTAGAGTTTTCTGCTCAGCTGTCAAGCCAAGTAGGATGAAGAAAGAAGAACTAAGGAACTGAAAGGTAACGCGCCCACAGAATTTCTTGCCTGTAACCAACATCTCTCTTGGTTGTGAGATGCAAAGACACGGAAAAGGAATTGGACAGCTGGTCCCTCCAGGGAGAACAAAAAGGAAGAAAATCCAGGACTTTCTGTTGCCTGGAGGTTTCTTACGTTGGAAAATACAGAATTCCCATTAATGTTTACAGAGGACCTGCATTCAGCAGATGCACAACAGGAGACCTAAAGAGAAAGTTTCCAATTTAAGCTAAAAGGAAAATTACATAAGGAAAAAGCCAGACTTTGTAAGAGTCTCATCTTCTAGCCAATGCATTTTTCTGGGTTTATTTTTATTTTTTTATTTTGAACTATAAAAGGTACTTAAGATGATAGTAAAATCCCCTGAGTATAAAAAAAAGCAGGATGCCAAAATTGTTACACTGTCCCATTCAAATAGTGGGTTTATTAATAGATCTTTACAATAATATAATTCTGGTGTTTTTGCTGAGGTGAACTTTGCCCGTTGTTTCTTGCCCTTAAAAATGTTAATTGGCACTCCCTAGGATTACTCTTTGCAGGTGTAGTTAGGTTACTGATGGCTCCAGACATCAAGGGCAGGTGTTTGTCCTTAATAATTCTCCTGACCTTAAAACCTCCTTCTCCATAAAATCTTAAAGTTTTATGTCCAGGGGTAACTGAGGTCATCAGATATGAAAAAAAAATGCATTCAATTGAGGAGCTCCTAACAACGGATGATGTCCAACTCATTCTTCACTCTGTCTGCAGGCTTCATATGCTGAAACTCATTACCAACAATTTTTAAGAATTCTATATAAGAGCTATCATCAGAAGACATCGAACAGTCTAAAGTTTTATTGGAGTATTTGAAGGACAGTTCCTTCCATAAGTTTGCAGTTAAGAATGACCTGGAATTTTGCAGTTTAATCCCATGATAACAATAAACTGCCTTGTCTCCGATATTACAGCAGCTCTTCTTAATCCTCAGTTATCACAATCAAGGAGACAAATTTTGCCCCACATCTTTGGGAAGAATAAAGTATTCCTAACTGCTAGTACAAGTGTAAAGCTGCATAAGAATACTGTAAAAGACAATGTTTTCTGTACTGTTTTGAGGTACTTACTCATACGGGCCTTACCACCTCAGGATCACCTCTGTGACATGGTAGAAAAAAAAAAAAAAAACAACCAATATCCCCAGAAATAAATTGTTTCCCATTTTTACAGCTGAGGCACAACAGAAAGAGTTTTCAGAGGTGACACAGGTCCCCAATTTCCACTGAAATCATGGGGCTCAGGCACTTTCAAAAGAGCTGTGCCTGACTGACTGATGCCTGACTTGTCCAAAGTGGCTATGGCTGCGTTCCGTTTAGTAGTCCAGCTCCCCCCAGAGATGGGGGGAGATATACTGATCATCATTCCCTTGGAGAACCCTACAGGTTCTCCATAAAGTCCCCTGGCACGACCACTAACTTGCATCACCCTCTCTTCTTACCCACTCATTCCCACAGAAGGTCAAAGACTGCTCAGCAGAGGCAAGATGTACCCATCGTTTCATCATTCCAGCCAGCAGGGCTGCTCTGCAGGACCTGGGTCTCTTCTCTAGCCAAACCGAGGTCATGTTGGTTTTGGAGTCCTTCCACCTTGCTCCTGGGTCCACAACTAAGACTCGTGGCAACCAAAGGGTAAGATGTCCTCACAAAAGTCAACACGACTTGCAACGGGGCACCTAGAGAAGGCCCACAGCGAAAGGCCATACCAGCTACTGTTGCTACTTCGGATCCCAAAGCAGTAACAACCACAGGGGCAAATCCCCACACACCAAGGGATACAACTTTCTCCTTGAATTTGCCTGGATGCAGTCACAGCCCCACCGTTTCCCTTTCTTCTGCCGGCTTGGACAATGCTGACCTGGGTGTCCCTGAGGAGCACCCCCACCCCCAAACCCAGCCCCCGTGGATGCGATGCCATGACAGGAACAGGAACAGCGTGGCTTGGAGTAGCAGCAGTTCTGGGATGGTTTTGGCCAGGGCAGCACTGTGCTAGGCACTGTGTGGACAGAGTAAACACAAAAAACCCTTTTACTCCAACCCAGGACAAGGCTCAAGTGGGCTGACAAAAAATAAAAGTATTGGGTACCAGTAAAGTAGCTCACACATCAATACAGCCTGAGTCAGTGACGAGTTCATTTTACATTTTAAAATAATATGTTTTAACCTCTGTCTATTCCCATTACAAGAAAAAGCATCTAAGCTCACTCTTCTTTAAACTTTCCAAAAAGTGCTCTATGTCATCTTGCCTTGTGCAGTCCCAGCGGACCCTGTACTACAGAAATCATTCTCAAAGCCACGGAAGCCTCCATAAAACAGTAATAAAAGTTTACCCCTCAAGCCAAAAAAGAAAAAAAAAGGAAACCCCAGCTCTGTACTGACACCACCACAGAGAGAAGGGTCTCTGCATTCCCCATTAGTCTGTCCCCCTCCCTGGACCACCAAGGGGTACCAGCCTGACAGCACTAGCACACTCACGAAAGTAGAACTACTACAGCCTTTCCCTTACAAATTCCCCCCCCTTTTATCTCTATATTCATCACGAGGAACCAGTGGATCAAAGTCAGCTGAAAAAGGGCTTAGGAGAGACTCTTGAGCAAGGGGCAGAGACTGTGCAACGCCAGGAAGGAAGAAAGCACAAAACATCCTTTTATTCCCAGCACCGCTACAGATGGCTGCAGAGAGGAGAGCGACGGCAAACCCAGAGCATGAATTAGAGTTAAATACTCAGCCAGACCTTTCTCTGCTGAGACCAATAGGAATGTGACTACGTTTGACTTTTTAAGGAGCAGTAGATGCACTGGACATGAATGCTCACTGCATTTTCAGCAGAGGGGTCAGGGGAAAGGCCAGCTACGTTAGGCGTTGCAGAAAATGGAGTAATGGAGACCTCTAATCATGCAACGAGTTACACCCGGCGAGATCTCCAGCTTACCCTGAGCCCCATTAAAAGGCAACATCTACCAGCACGCAGTTCATTCAAGGACCAGGATTTAACAAACTATTGTAGCCTCTCTACAGCTCTTCTCTTACCAGATTATGGACAACCAGACCACGTCCCCTTGAGGGAGGAAGGGAACATGGAAGCTGTCCCCACATAAATTTCATTCATTGCTTTTAAAGAAGAAATTTTTTTTTTTAAAAGATTCCTAGGTTGCAAGGAACACGCACATATAGAGTCCACCTCAGAAGAACTAGATGGAGGACAGAACGCGCCAACCTGAATAACTGCAGCTCATCATCAAGACATGATTTAAAACTCACAATGGGGAAAGGAACGTCGCTGCGGTGCTGGGGAAGAGCCCAGAAACAAAGAGCTAACAGCAAGCTACGTGCTGTGGTACACACTGCTGTCTTCTCAACGACCTCGGCCAAAGATGTGCTTCACTGTGCTCAGGCTGCCTTCACCCAGGGTGCAGAAGAGCCCGTGGAAGGTGATTTCAGGTTGCACTTTTACAGAACCGATCAAGGAGAGATGTTACCCAAGAAAGGGTATCTGCCTCATGCCACCCCAACAGTCCTACCACCACATCCTTGTGGAAGCTACAGCTTGGCAGGCTGGAAAGCTGGATCACGGTGCAGGGTGCCTTCTCCCACCAACGGCATGTGGATTTAACCAGCCAAGGATAAAGGTCAGTCTGTCTGTCTCTACGTGGGAGCCTGAATCCACAAACTAGCAGAAACACACACAGAGGTGAAAATACCATCTTCCAGCAGAAAAGCTCCCTGCAATTCCACAGGGTGCTGAGAAGGCAGGAGAGAGCTGGGCTCTCTGCACCCCAATCCCAGGGGAAATAAGCTTCTTCCCATCATTCCTTTGCCACCCCAAAAAACCCACCCTGAGTCTGGGGCTTCATGCTACCACTTGCTATTCAGCCTGTGCTTGCACACACCCGCCCCTCTGCTTTCATGGAGTATGCCAAGCTGAGGATACAAGCTACTTTTTTTCCCCCAGGAGTGTCAAAATAATTCAGCCTCCTACCTCTCATCCCAAACCAAAACCCTCCTGAATGTCCACATGCACTTTTTAAAATGACAGCAAGCTCCTAAATTACTTCTTGCTCCATTCTTCCAAGTTTATTATTCCCACCAGCACATGGCACTTCAGAAAGTAGAAGGGATGTCTTCACTCCCAGAGGATTAAATATTAAGGAAGGAACACGATAAGAGATGTGTTCATGTTCTAGGGATAGGGTGAGCAGAAGGCCAATGCCTATGTGTCAGTGATAGGCTGAATCCAGAAGACACTGATGTATTTATCTCTAGGATGACATTTTTGTGCCACCTTCCCTTTCCACCCCCCCTCCAAGCAGACACACAGACAGAAAATAACCTGAACTGCAAAAGGACACAGACTGTTATTCCCCATAGACTCCATCCTCATCTTCCCTAGGAGCCAAAGCTCTGGGATGCCCCAACACATCAGCCTTTTGCTCAGAAAGATCTGCAGGATGGAGAAAAGGCAAAGGAGCAGGCACCCCCTAATCACTGCAACACCAAAACTGCCATGCACCAGCTTCACAGCCAGTTTGCAGAAGAGAGCCACAAAAAGCCCCTCTGGGGGATGAAATGGGGAGATACGCTAAATTCTTGGGCTGACTGAGTTTTGCTCAAGTAAAAAGAACTGTGGTGAAGAACAACTCATACATCTTCCCTTTGAGTCCTTGCCGTGGCACGGACAGAAGGACAGGGTGACTGCAGCATCCCCTCCACTTCCTTCACTGGAGTTTAGCAAGAGCTCAGGGGAAAAAAAAAGGTAAAAAAAAAAATATAATAGTAATTTACATCAGTTTTTGGCTGCCACGCACGTATGCCTGGAGAGATATGTATAAGCCTCTCACTCTTGATTTCTGCATGAGGAAAGAGTTGCTTGAGAGAATGAGGGAAGCTTGTTCTGCATTTAGGAAACAAACCTCTCTAGGATGATGGTGCTTGTCTGAATTATTAAAAGGCAAACGCTTTTTCAAATCCAAACAAGTTGACCCTTTGCTCTTTCACGTCTATCTCCAGTTTTGACCAGAAAGAGAATTACAAAGGATAAATTTCTCTCAGGACCAGCTGTACTTTCTGTCTCTTACCATATCAAAGCCTCAGGTAACAAAAGGTTAAAAATAACTTCCTGTACCAGGCTGGTTTTTTCAAATATGCAGCAAGCGTATGTATTCAGCTCAGGTTTACTAAGTTAATTACAGGCTCCAGTCTGAGTTGCTAGTGCCCCTTAAAGCCAAAAAATGCCCAAACTGCCCTTACTCAGTGCTTCCCTCCTTACTGAAAGCTCATGAAGGAAACCAGCCACTGTCTGCAGGGGAGCCCCGCAGCATCTCCAGGGAACAACCAGTTCTGCTTCCATCCTGCTCGTCCTCCTCTGCCCTGACTCAGCTCCTGCTATTACCTGCCAAGGGTTAAACTCTGGCTTTCGGGGGGAAAAACAGAAGAGGAAATAGCCACGGGGAGGCAAAGGAGAGGGAATGAGGGGAAGCTGGGAGGGCAGGGATGGCCGGAGCTCTGCAGCAGCCGGTGGAGCAGGAGAGGAAAAGTTTCTCCGATTTTAGGCAAGCCCTGGCGTGACGTCATCTCGCCCAGATAATCTCGGCGCAGTCAGCACAGGCCTCCTGCCTCCCCATTGGCGAGCCCCTCGTCAGCAGACATCTGAAGATAATTATTATTGGCCAGACAATTATAACAGGAACAACTGTCACTTCGCGCTGATGCCTGGACCTGGTGCTCTGCAGCAGGATGGAGAAGGACCCCGGTGGTCACCTCTCCCTCCCTCAGCTTTCGGTCACTTTTCCTTTCCCGGGCACTTGCTGGTTTTTGCTACCTCACTGGTTGGGGCTGGGAATCAGGATCTCACCGCTGCCACCCTTTCTGCCCTACGCCTCACTGAGCTGCAGCCTTCTGCAAAAACACAAACGCATTTATTCCTACATAAATAAAGGACTAGAGCTGCATTCGTCCTCACGCAGCAGTTTAAAAGAGAGGAAAAAAAAAAAATCCTCTGCAGATTATTTACTTCATCCTTCTTCCCTCTGGAGAAGTTTGGGAGGAGGCACTGGGAGAGTTTGATTTGGGAAAGCATTTTAAGCATTTATTTTAATAAATATTTGACTTAACCCTGATCTCACTGAAATCAAACATCCTGTGGTCTGAGCATGATACTGTATCTTACACCAAAAGCTACATACCTGATGGCACTATACATGTATGTACACCTACAACAGCTTCCCCTCAACATAAAGCATGAAGAGCTTCAGGAGAGTAAATGGCCCTGATCGATAGTTCTTTAACCTCCCCTAAAAAACTATCATGGCTTGTTTAGGGAAGCCAACTAATTGGTGGCTCTAGCCCTCAGAGACCAGCGGGCTGCTGGTCTGTCTTTGCAGCTCTGCCACCCATACCTCGCTGCAGGAGAACCAGGAGGCAGTCTGGGGGCTACACCGTAAGAGCAAGCAGACACATAAAGCCAAGCATTCAGGGAGAGGCACGAAACCCACCAGCTTTATAAAAGTATCAGGGAACAGACTATTCATTTTTCCTCTGTGTCAAAACAGTAGGCTCTTTACAGCACTGCTCATCTAGGCCCAGGCTCTGAAGGGGTCCCACTGCACGATGGGGGCCTCCCTAAAGCCAAGCAGGAATATCTGCAAAGCAGCAAGGAGGACCTCGATCACTGCCATGTAGACCAATTTGCCACTAGACGGGCTCCAATCAGGCCAGCCTCAGAGGGATGATTTCCAGGGGCAGTAAGGAAACAAACCCTTGGATGGAGTTTACTGAAGAAAAGCCTGGGTGCCAGCGATCGGGGAGTGCAGAGAACTTGCCCCAGGGAGCGGTGAAGCTTGGAGCTGGCTCGGAGGACAGAGGAAAAGAAGCCTTGGCTGAACAGAACCAGCCACTTCATGATCCATTCGCCGTGATCCAGCCAGACCAGAACCCCTGCTGCTACCCCTGGGCTTTGCATTCAAGCTTTTCCAGCTTTACACTGACAGAGTTGTAATTAAAAAGGGCTTGTCAGTGCTTTAACCAGCTCAGAACCCAGAGGGTATGCAAAGGGATCTATGTCCTGCCTCAAACTGGGTTACGTCTTCAGAGACGACCTAGTCAGACCCCAAAGATGTTTCTCAAAATCCAAACGACAGGGTCAACTCCTTAGAGCCACTTTATCCCCCCTAATACCCTACCACCTCTTTTTTTTTTTTTGGAGCCTCATAAGGTATCAAGAAGTATTTCTGATATGGAAGTAAAACAGCAAATGCCACACCTATAGAATTTGTTTACCTCCATGGTAGGCACTGAAGTAGTATTGCACCCTAATTTAAATGATGACTGCAGCATAAAATCCTGCCACCGCCTTTCCTCAAGCAAGTCCACTTAGCCCATCTTCCTGCCCAAAGAACAAACCACCATGTTTAACCCTACAAACTACCACTTAAGAACCTCATCTTAGGACGTTATTACCTTCACAAGGTGTACGTTAAGGCTACGCCTACAAAGTTGAGAAAGGACGTACTGCCATTAAGGTCTAGCTAAGCAAACCTACCACGTAATCCTGATATGAAGTATAAAAGCCTTCCTGTAGGGCCCTTAGCTGCTGTTGTTTTACCAACTAAGCTCCTCTGCAAAATTCAAGTGCTGGAACAGGACCTGTTTCGTTAAGTAAGTGCATTTCCTGAAGATAAAACCACACAGTTCGACCTGAAAGTCGGAAGAGCCTTCAGCAGCATTTTGAGGAAAAGCCTGCCACGGCGGTGACCTCGGCGCCGCTTCATTTCCAGAAATGTTCCTGGGCCGCAACCAGATCGCTCTCCTCCTTAGCTTTCATGTCAATCAATGGTATTAATTCATCGGTTCCCTTCCAGAAGGCGAAGCTAGACCCAAAACTGTGTGTGTGTGTGCAAGGATCACTCGGCCTCTCACAGCAGGGGCGTAAAACTCATGGTCTCCTCCTTTGAACCCAGGAAGCAGGAGCCCCAGCTGGTGACCTCTGCGGCACACGGGACTGCCAGGGAGATTTTAATAACGCTGCTTAGCATTTCTATAGTACCTGACAGCTTCGAGACACTCGGAAAGCATTACCCCAGCCATCAAAGTGCCTCCTGAGAGCATTTCAGCATTATTATTATTCCCCACGCTCCCCGTCTTTCCCTGCTGGGGAAACTGAGGCCTAGAAGATGTTATGTAATGATCCCAAGGTCATACCACAAGCACAGAAGAGCCAGGAAGATGCAGGAGTCCTGGTTTCTATTCATGCTTTTTAATCTCAACTGCATCTCTCCTGGGTTATTTGGCTACTATCTACACTCAGGTATCACCCCCTCCTTCCTCTTTTACCAGTTTGTCCTACCCCGATGCCAAATTCCTTCTGGAATCTGGACAAAATGGTAAGCGTCCAACACTCCCATCCCCAAAAGATCTAGGTAGAGTCCTTTCTCCTGAAACACGAGCGACACTAGGCACCCCACAAGAGCTCACAAGCACACCTGCAGGAGGACAGAGGAAGACATAGGCACTTAAATGGTCATTTTAATGATACTGCCCTTAAAAGTCCCCAGATGAATCACTGGGGGCTTCCAGCAAGTCCCCAGGTGAGATTCACTTACTGTCTGGGACCATTCTGCCTCACAAACGTAGGCACCAAAGCTTGGACCTTACTTTGCCGCCATCACACGAGGGTGGCACATGAAAGGGCCTCACTTGGGAGACGAGGGGTTGAGGGAGCCGGAGAGGGTAGGTGGCCAAGGGAGGGCCCGCAGACAGCAGGCAAATTGGGGTGAAGCTGGGGAAAAGAGCCCAGAAAGGGAAAGACTGGACATCAGGAGAGGGGGGACGGGGACGGTGAAGCACGGGCAAAGCATGGAAGCCAAGGCCTGCGCAGGTGGATGAAGCCAAGAGGAGGAGTGAGGGGAAAGTATGGGCAGGTGTGATGGAAAGGGGGGCTCCGGGCCCTGAGGGACCCCCACACCGCCGGGCTGCCCTCGGGGCAGCTCAGAGCACCGAGCAGGCTCCCGGCACAGCGCTCCCCTTCGGCGGGGCCAGGCTGCCCGCCTGCCTCCGGGAGGGCTCCGTCTCACCGCGGCCCGGCGAAGCCCCGCCGGGTCTCCCCGCATCTCCCCCCCCCACCACCACCCGCTGCGGTACCGCGGGTCCCGCCTCTCGGGCACCCCCGGCTGCACGCACACGCCGGAAAAGTTAATAGCCGCATGGCTGCAAATGAAGTTTGATTAAGAGCTTTGGAGGGGGGAGGAGGGGAATGGGGCTCCGCGGAGAGCGCAGGCACTCGCGCAACTTGCTTTGGCGGGGGTGGGGGGGCACATGCGCGGCTTCTGCGCCGCCGGGAGGGGACGGTGGCGGGGGCTCGGGGCCCGCACCGCACCGGGATGCCCCGGCCTTGCGTAACCCGGCGGGCAGGGCGGCCCCGGCCCTGGGCGCGCAGGTAGCGCCCGCGTTGCCCGCGCAAGGGCGGCGCAGAGCCGCACCGCGCCGCGCACCCGGATGGGCTCAGCCGCCTCCCCGCCGATGCGGGAGGGCGGGCGGGGTGTGTGTGTGTGGGGGGGTGGATGGACACAGAGAGGGCACTCACCAGTTCTCCTGCATCCACTGGATGGCCGCATGCTCGTTGAACTGCTTCTCGAATTCGTATTCCTGCAAAGTCAACACTGACATGTTCATTGGCCCCGGTGGCTGCGGAGCCGCTCCCCGCGCCCAAATGCTGCCGCCTCCTCCTCCTCCTCCTCGCCGCCGCCGCCTTGGGGAGCCGGGCCCTCGCAGCGCCCGACCACCGGAGAAACCCCCGCTTATCGGCCTGGCCTGGCCCTGCCCCGCTCTCAGCGGTACCCCGGGTTTAACATAGCTCCGCTCCGCGCCTCTCCGCCCGGGGCCCGCCGGTCTCCTCCTCTTCTGCGGCCGCCGCGCAGCGCCCGGGGGCGGCGCGGTCTTAGTGCCCGCCCCGCCCGGGGC
>BJBW01003636.1:22579-37675 GCA_004320125.1 Scolopax mira
AAAAGCCCTACCACCCTCCCAAAAAAGCCCTACCACCCTTCCAAAAAAGCCCTACCACCCCCTGTCCTTTTTGTGTTGAATTCAATGAAAAAAATTAATTTAGATTCCATGACTGCTGCCACCTCACCGGGTGTCCCCCCTTGCCCCTTTCACTGGCCACCCAGGCCCACAGTGTCCCCGTGCGGGGGGACAGTGTCCCCTGGCTCCCCTCTGTGCACAGCCAGACACTCTTTTGGGTGTTCCCGTGGGGCTGGCGGAGCAGGGAGCAAGAGACCCACCGGGTGTCACCATCGGTTCCTCTCACAGCTGGGGCACACGCTGCTTATATGTCCTTAATTTTTGCCTTCCTGCCTCATCTGCCACACCTGATGCCTCCAGCTGAGTTCCTCTGGCTCCAGCAGCATCCCTGAAGCTGCTTTAGGGTCTGAGCTGGGCTCAGAGAGCAGTCCCAGCTGAGTCTGCAGCCTGAAAGCAGGAGAATAGACAAGCAGATTTGGCCCAGGTCAGCACACTCTGGACTCTCATGGTCTTCAGTTCTCATTGACATGGAAGAGTTTAATGTCATTAAACCCAAAATACTGAGAAAAAAATAACTAAAGAAGAGGTCCGTCAAGTGGTGGGGCATCAACAGCTAACTGGGCTGATGTTACTGCTTGCCTTTTGGCTAACTCTCTTCAGAGTTGTGGTTTTCAGCTTTTTTTTTTTTTTTTTCCTGACAATTAGAACTTTTCTTCTTTCCTAATGAGGGCTGAGTTGTTTCTCACCTTGTCATCTGACCGGGAGGGGGTGTTTAAAGCCAAACAGCCAACATCACGCTGTTCCCACCAAAACCTCGAGGCCCTGCTAAATTATTATTTATTACTGTTGCAGCCAGAGGCCCTCAGCAGATCGAGCTCCCACAGCCCTTCCAGAGCTTGTGGATTACAAGAAAGGCCCCAGCTTTGTTTTCCAGAGGGAGAAGCTCAGGGACCCGTGGGGCTTTTCCAAAACTGCTTTGCATCAGCTACCCGTGGCAGCTGAACTGGCAGTGGGGGTTTTGGGCAAAGGTGATTTCATTTGCTCTCTTGCTTCAAAAGATTTGCCCCTGAAGGAGCACATTAACCTTCCAAATCTCCACCAGCAGGTGGTTTCATTGGGGGGGGGGTGAGGAGAACGAACCTGGAGGCAGAAGGAGGAAGATGGATGGAGAAATCTCCAACAGATGACATTGGGGTGGCCGTAGGAAGCACACGCTTGGGCTCTGAGCCATGGGACTGCTCCTTGCCATCACGCTGGAGGACAAACACTGTGCAGATACCAGTCTACGTCTTCTGCTCCTCTGCCAGGTCCACCTCCTGGAGGATTACACGTGGATGAACCATCCCCTGAATGGGATGAAATATCTCCTGGTGGTGCCTTCACCGCAGCGTGCTCTCACACTTGCTCCGTTCAAGGCTCGAGGTGATATTGCTCATCCATCTGATCACCACCTTTAGCACAGAGAGATGGAGAAATTAATGTGTGATACAGCAAATGCTGGTGTCTCTCAACACTCTTGTGGGTCAAAAACGTGTAGGAATTAAACAAGGAAATCTGCACCTCAATTTTGAGAACGTATTTGTGTGTCTGGTACATTTACTCCCATGACTGGCGAAATATTTTTTCTGTCTTATAAGTGGAGTTGTTACAGAGAGGCAGTGACCAGAAATTTTAAATTTTGGGGAAAAAAAAAATCAATATCCCTTTTTCTGCAAGTCCAAACTCTTTTGTATTAGAGTCTCGGGTAGTTTAATGGCTTATTTAATCTGATTATTCCACAATTATCTGGCGGGTTGAAATTTATGGTCTGGGAGTTCCCCTCCCCTCAAAAAACCCCAACCACTTCTTTAGAACAGTATTGCCCAAAATGTGAAAGTTTCCAGAAATTAAGTCCCAGGATGAGTCTCAAAAGCTTGCCAGGGACTTCTCAATAGCTCATAGGACATCTATATAGGTTAAACAATCTGCAATGAATCCTTCTGCCCTTCCTGTCCTGGTCCCGTGGGGGTTACCCAAAAATTCCCTCTAGCAGGTGATAAAACTCAGGATCACTCACAAAATCTGCGTGGCCCATGGAAGAATGTGGAAAATTTTCTCGGCCTTGAGAAGTCTGTGAG
Source organism: Scolopax mira (assembly GCA_004320125.1). Taxonomy (NCBI): domain Eukaryota; kingdom Metazoa; phylum Chordata; class Aves; order Charadriiformes; family Scolopacidae; genus Scolopax; species Scolopax mira. The sequence goes on from BJBW01003636.1 coordinate 24,715, forward strand.
CCCTGCTTCTAGCTGTTTGTATCAATCACAGTCAAGAACAGCAAACAAAAATATCTAGTCTCTTTTAAGGGGAAACGATTTTTTGTAACCATTTTTGAAGTCATTTCATTAATTCTCACATGAAAGCAGGAACTTGAAGCGAAAGTTGTAAATACCTTTCAGGAGAAAGGATGTGGGGAGAAGGGTATGGTTTCAAGAGATGGGGTCCCTTCCACACGTTGTTAGTCCCTTAGTCCCTCTGTGCACATTCATGCACACACCTTTCTAAATTTTTTTTTTTCTATGGGGTGCCCATCTCGTTCAGTAAGTGAGTTATTGAGTGTTCCTTTTTCTTCCCCTTATTTAGCATGTCTCCTAAGGCTGTAGAGAAGCTGTAACAGCTAAATGCTGCATTTTATACCAGATAGACATTAATGCCATTTCCATTTTACCCGAGACCCTTTGATTGAATAATGCAAGCAGGTGTTCAGGATTTACAAAGACCTGTCTAATCAGGTTGGGCACGTTACCATTACCATTCTGTTCCCAAGCAAATCATTTTCCCTCCCTGACGTAGTGTTAATTTATTGCAAAAACCATTAGGCTTCTATTGCTGTAAGGAGTAATTTTGAATAGTTTGTCGTACTGATGTATAGCTAAATCTCAACTAAACTCTTAGCAGCTGCTGGGAAATGAGATGCTATCTTGCTGACAAGTCAGCATAAGGTATAGTAAGTGGCAATGGGAGTCGACATTGTGATTTAAACATAACATCAATTGCTAAAATAAACAAAAACTCGAAGGAGGCCTGTGTGCTTGAAAGCTTCCCCCCCCCCCCAGCTCTATCAATGAATGTGTTAAAGGATTTAATCTCTCCGACTGCCATTTTGCCACACTTGAAAGTGAAGTGACATTCAAACAGTAGAAACCATGGAAAACTGGGTTCTTTTATATACCCCATAATCTAAGAACAATTAGGTGGTGCCCTTGGATAAGACAATGGAAGCTGGTAGCAGGAATGAATAAGGGACCTCCCTAACCAGAACGATAAAGTTACAAGGGAATTTAAAACAGAATGATTGTATCATCCCTCACCTTTATAAAATAACCCACGTCTCACCGTACTCCTGTTCCCTCGTGCCACAGTCCCCGGGGACTTCAGCACGCACTTAAAAAAATCCTCCTTGTGCTCTGCAACCATCTAGACCTAAGCTCTTCTGCAATAGAGTTCATGCCAGTCACAGCAGCAACGAGGAGGAGCAGGACCAAGCTGCAGAGAGCACTGCAGGGACCAGGCAGCAGCTCCTCGGTGCAGCCCTCGTGGGTAGCTCAGACGGAAAAAAAACCCCCCCATCGTCGGGGTTATGGCTTAGATCGGCTCGATAAAAGCTCACTGTGGTTATAAGTGGGGTAATTATATCTTTGTCTTCACACGGTTCACCTCCTAAGCACCTCTCGGTATCTTCTTCACAGCCATAAGAAGCATTTTTGAATTTGGGCTGGAGCTCCAGGCCACGGTTTGTAGCAAGAAGCGGAAAATCTCTGCGGTTTCAAAGCGCACGAAGTTCTTGTGCATGAAACGAAATCCAACAGCAAGACCTCCCTCATTATAGCCATTTCCATATAAAGCACAGAATTTGAATTTCCTATCTCTGAGTGCACCAGTAGCAGTTCCAAGCACATCCCAGGCAGTATTCATTCATGGGCAAAAGGCACAAGGTGGTTTTTTCTACATTATCTGTCAGTGTCTCTGCAGACCTGTGGAGTGCTTCATCCCTACAAGCCAGGGCCAACACACCACCAGCTTCCCTACAACCTTGGGTTGGACAGTATTAGTAAATCTAAGAGAAAATAAATTGACTTTCATTGCGGGTAGGCCAACAAAAATAATCCCTTTTTTTAAGGGAGGGAGGTGAGAAATGTTCAAACATGGGCACATGGAATAGGAACCCATTTTTATGGTGTCTGATGTCAATCCATATACTTGCTTGCCATTCCTACATCTTGCTTTTTGATTGGATTAGGTTAAAAGGTTGAAAAGGTGGTTGAAATAATGGGGTCTGTGCAATCACCTTCTAAAGATTAATTTAATTTTACGTTGCCATACACAAAAGCCTCAGAAGCAGAAAGCACTGCTTCAAGTGATTAGTGCCGATACTACAGGTGTCTAATTATGGGGGGGGATATGTTTATATTTTGGGTTATAAGTGGAAAGATGCGAAGCTATATGTGTGTGCTTCAACCTTAGTTTCACACCCTTTTTTAAACATTGAATTTCTTGAAGGCCTGTTTCTGCATATTTGGAAAAGAGAGCAAAAAGCCCACAGGCACTTCAATGAAGCGGCCGCAGAGCGAAACACCCTGAAAATCTTGACATCCTTTATATTAACCTGCTGCTGATTTAAATTAGAAAAGAATATATTCCGTAATAGATATTTTTTTTTAATCAACAAGAAAAAGAACTGTAGCATTTTTCAGATTATCTTTTTTGTTTTGACAGCTTTGTAGCCTCTGTATTTCTCAGGCTTCTATCAGGTTTTTCCCTTTTCAGGGTTTCGACCTCCGGCGTGGATCTTGCCTGCCAGCTGCAATTAATAAAGTGTCATCAAGCAGGCCTGGACTCTTCACCTCCTCCTGCTCTGTGCAGGTTTAGCCACTTCCAGAGCCAGCACAGCTGATAGTGCTATCACTCCCGGGCAACTCGGTTCACTCCCTTTCTTAAAAAAAAAAAACAAAAACCACCAAACCCTGCTAATGCAAGAGCGGTATTGCCAAACTGCTCGTGGGCTCCATCCCAACCGTCGCGGGTCGCAGGACGCACAGGTCGTGATTCTGCTGCAAGGTTTTGGGCTGGACCTTGCAGTGGCCCTGGAAAGTCCTCGTGGCCCTCGGCTGGGATGAGATGTGGTGGCACACGTGCTGCCTGAGGCAACCAGGAGATTTGGAAATAGAGCTCGGCCCACCCGCTGGCCATTGGAAGATGAAAGGCATCACTTGGGCTCCTTCAGCAGGAAGGCAAGAGCAGGATGAATCCCTGTTAATTATTGCTCCACTATTACAGTTAAGATGACTATTGCTATTAACCACTGTTATTAAATCAAATGTGAACGTGCTACAGAGGTGATTAAAAGGAAGGAGAGGGCTCAGTCACCAGTTATGCTGTATGGTCTCCCTGCTGCTGAGGAGATCACACAGGTATGCACAAAGGCTGGCTGATTAGAAAGCAGAAAAAGAAGGTCTCGCTCTTCCACGTAACAATGTGCCATTTAACCGTACAAATATTGATTGCATTCTATTTTAGGGATTCACCAAAAAAAAAAAAAAACCCACCCCACACCAAAAAACCACCCCAAGATGATGCCTAGGCTGATTCTTCAAAAGGGAAAATGAGAAACGATTGCTGTGCTTTTCTCTTGTTCTTTCACTTCATCAGTCGGACTAATCCTGCAGTCAGTGATGAAGGGGGCACAAAAGCAGAGCAAATCTTTACAGACAACTCCTCTAAAATCTTTAGCTTTACACAGCAAAATCACTTGCTCCGTGCCATCTGGAATCTGTGCAAAAAATAGTCCGTGGAAGAACTTTACATTGCAATTTAGAGTTGCAAAGAGCACAGTACAGAGTACAAGAAAGAAAAGTCATACAGAAAAGCAGTTGCACAGAGAATCTGTTTTTAAAAGGTTGCCTTTAATTTTTAAACACATCTTTGAACATGTTCTGAAGAATGCAGGTAGGTTTTGGCCCCAGAAGTGTTTTTTGTTGGCATCAAAAAGTGCTCTGTGTTAGCACCAGATTGATTGCATGAAGAAATAAGAACAAATGAAGATGATAATCAAACTGGCAGGATTTTTGTAGGAAGTCAGCAGGGTGAAGGGGAAGGTTTTGCACCCAGCTGTACATTGGATCTCCTGTTATTATTTCAGAGGCGTGGAGAAGTCTGTGGGCAGGGTACCCCATCTCCCAGGGTAGTTGGAGCTATGTCGTGCCATTGCTGGGGACACTCCTTTAGTCACTTCAGTCTCAACTCATTTTCACAGAGATGGTACTGCCATTTGAGATGTTCTCTTGGACTTTGGCAGCTGGGATTCTTCTTGGGCTTTGGCAGCTGTTCCTCTAAATCCCAAGTCCTATCTTCTGACCCCAAGGATGTTCAGGATGCCCTAGCCCACCTACCCGTGGAAGCAGGCACCTGTAGTTGGCTACATGAGACCATGCCTCTGTGCCACAAGCTGTTTGTGTTCCAACAGAGAAGCCATGGGAACGACTCTTCTGGAGGTTGCTCGTCATTTGGAGGATGAATGCTATTTGGGGAGTGTTCCAAAACAACAGGTCATCCTGCTCTCTGTACTCTCTGTAGATTGCCACACTAGCAGTCAGAGACTACCTGGGTGGAAGGGCTGAGCCAACTTGGTTGCCACAGAAGGGGAGTTTCTGCTCCCTGCTCTCCTGTTGGTCATGCACTCCCCCTGCTTCACCACCCCTATGACTCTCCTGACCCCTCCATCAGCTGATTCAGCTCACTACAGTGAGTGGGTAGAACAAAAAAAAGGAAAGTAAATAGTTTGTTTAATGAATTGCATTGGCTACCTGAAGGGTTAGGTCTGGCACATGGATGGGGTGAGCAGTGTGGCTGGTGTTGGAGCTGGAGCTGGGATGCCCCCTCTCTCTGAAAGGGTCCACGTGAGCCAGCAGGTTACAGAAGCCAACTCTTGCAACAGTGCACATGGCCCAGGGGCTGCAGGATGGGTAGAAGAAGAAAGACCACCTGCTAAGTAGGGCAAGGGTGCTAAGACATGAAGTGTTAATTCTCTTTGGGTTTTGCCGAGTGGTGTTCCTGAAGGATCAGTACTGGGACTGGTGGTTAACATCTTTGTTGGAGATGTGGATGGTGAGACTGAATGCACTCTCAGCAAGTTTGCCAGTGACACCAAACGTTGTGGCACGGTTGACACACTGGAGGGAAGGGATGCCATCCAGAGGGACCTGGACATGCTTGAGAGGTGGGCTTGTGAAAACCTCACGAAGCTCAACCAGGCCAAGTGCAAGGTCCTGACCCAAGTACCTGGGTCATGGCAATCCCAGTCACTAACACAGGCTGGGCAGAGAATGGATTGAGAGCAGCCCTAAGAAGGACTCGGGGGTGTTGGTGGACAAGAAGCTCAACATGGGCTCACATGCTCACAGCCCAGAAAGCCAACCGCATCCTGGGCTGCATTAAAAGAAGTGTGGCCAGCAGGTTGAGGAAAATGATTCTGCCCCTCTACTCTGCTCTCGTGAGACCACACCTGGAGTACTGCCTCCAGCTTTGGAGTCCTCAGCACAAGAAGGACGTGGGCCTATTGGAATGAGTCCAGAGGAGGGCCACAAAGCTGAACAGAGGGATGGAGCACCTCTGCTATGAGAACAGGCTGAGAGAGCTGGGGTTGTTCAGCCTGGAGAAGAGAAGGCTCCAGGGAGACCTTACAGCAGCCTTCCAGTATCTGAAGGAGCTACAGGAGAGCTGGGGAGAGACTCTTTGTCAGGGACTTTAGCAATAGGACAAGGGGTAATGTTTTAAAGTGAAAGAGGGGAGATATAGATTAGATACCAGGAAGAAATTCTTTCCTGTGAAGGTGATGAGACACTGGAACAGGTTGCCCAGAGAAGCTGTGGCTGCCCCATCCCTGGTCAGGGGATGAGTCTCTAGGGTTCAAGACCGGGCTGGATGAGGCTTTGACTAACCTGCTCTGGTGGGAGGTGCCCCTGCCCAGGGCAGGGGGGTTAGAACTTGATGATCTTTAAGGTCCCTTCCAATCTGCACCATTTTATTATTCTGTATAGTTTTGAGCAGACAGGTTGTTTCTCACTTTCAGCTATCTGCTTGTTTTTATCTTGTTTTACTGCTTCAGTGGTCATCTATCTGCCAATCCGTAAATTGAGAAACACGTATTGCTACAGCCAGGTGTCGTCCAAGGACAAGCCTGCAATAGTGCAAGCTTACAGCAGAAATAACTTCTCACTAATAGAAGCAGAGTACTCAAAACAGATTAGCCCTAAGCCAACTGTTCTGACCAGAAAGAGGCAAGCTCAAGTTTGCTTGACTTGGTTGACTTGCTCAATGTGGGAGAGGGCCCCCTTTGAAGTGATCCTGGTTAGGAAATCAGGAGTTTCAGAGTTCTGGTGTTAGAGGTTAAGCCGTAAGTTGTGGACATAAGGCAGAATGTGAATCTATCTGTTTAAGTATTATTGAATATGGAAAAAAAACCCCACTGTGATAAACTCTGGAACTACTATTTTTTTCAGCATTTTTAAAAGTGCAGATATTGGGAAAGGTCTTTCCATGGATAAGAATTGCCTTCCCACAGGAAGCTACAGAAATATACCACTGCCTTTGATCCTGTGTTCCTTTTCCCAGTCATTTCCCTCTCCCTTTTCCAGGACGATACAAAGAAGAGAGATGAGTTTTCTGGCATGCTTATATTATCAAATGAAGGTTTGAATACACAGAGGTCAGATATGATCACTGTTCACCATGTGGGACCTGACCAAAGGAAGATTCTTTGCATTTCCATCCAGCTTCCATAGGAAGGACCATGACTCAATGCATTTCTTATCTGAGCACCTCATCTGTTCAAATCAACACCCAGGAGACAGGAAATTTCATCACTTGTTTCATATGTCTATAACTTGTGTCACCAAAAATTCATGGCTTGAGCTACAAAGGCTAAAATGCCTAGTCTTAATTACAGGAATCAACAGAATATTTGTTGGACTTTAGTCAGGCCCCAGAAGCAAACATGCACAAAGACAATTTATGGCTATACCCATGTGAACTTAAAAGAAATCATTCATTGAGCCTAAATGGGTCAATGGTAGAGTTTCCACGATGCTTCTGACAACTCAGTTCTCTGCTTTGGTTTTAATGTGAAGAGCAAAAGTAACAACTCTCCCATCACAGCAGATACAGCGAGGCAAAATTCATTACTGAGCGTTAAAAGTTTAGTGAGCCTTAGAAGGAAAGTTATTTTATGTACAATGCATCGTTATTATCTTGCTTATCTGCTACATGCGTTGTTCATAAAATTAAAATGTGTCACATTCACACTGTTAATAGTATAAATGCTTGTCTGTGATTTGTGGTCGTCAGTGAAGAAAGATCTAGATGCCGTAGCACTGTAGCTAGGTGTTAATTACTGTCACGTTGTATAATACAAGGATTGCACTTGTCATAATGATCTACTGAGACAAACAGAGAAAACCCAAGCCTGTTTTTAATTATGGCCCAGAGGGAGAGCCTTGGCTGGGGAGAATGTAGAGTTAAAATGTGCAATGGGAGCTGTGGTAGGAAGAAGGGCTCCCCGAGCTCTCCGGCACAGGAGGAGGGAGCATCTGATTTGTACCTCCTTGAAGGGCACATATCAGTTTCCCTGCAATGCTGGCTCAAAAGGAGAGATGCTCTTCCTCTGCTTTGGCCCCTTTGAAATGCTGCACAAGCTCATTGAGGGGAAAGGGGGCAGAACTGTCCCAGCTCAGAGAGAAAAGCTCTCCATGCCCCCTCTCTCATAAATCCTGACCTCATATCCCTTACCCCTGGAACTAGTGCTGTATCAGTGGGAAGAAACAGTAACCTTCAGCTGCAGCCTCAGGAAGCCTGCCTGATGTGCATGTCCGAAATAAGATCAGACTTAACGCTGCAAAAAAAGGCATCGTCCTGGCTCTGCTGGCTTCTTTCCACCGGCTCAGACCAGGTGCTCACCTGCTCTGGTGCCAAAGGCAGGTGCTGTACCCCTTTTAAAAGTGGCAAGGAACAGCGTGTTTCTTAAAGAACCTCAGCTCCTTTTAGGATGCATTTAGGGTCGGCAGGAGCCAGCCCTGCTAACTGCTGGGGGATCTCTCCTCCCAGGACTACCCTCCTCCTGCTGCCCCAGCTCCCCACTTCTGCTGGGTGCCTGTGCCCTCTGGTGGAGCCTGCGTTTTGGACACTGCTGGGTAAGGACCAGATCCAAAACCAGGCTTGGGCAAAGGGGTCAGGCATGCTCTCCGCAGCCCACCTCCCCTCCCACCAGCGCCTGCCCAATGGGGCTGGGTGGGCTGTGCCACCCCAGGCTGCTGCTTCAGGGATGGGGCTGGTTTGTAATGGTGTCACCGTTGGATGTGGGATGGTCACTGGATAAAACCCTGGCAGGCCTAGGGACAGGCATCTGAAATTCCGGTGCTCGGCTCCCAGGTGAATTTTAGGCACCGAGTGCAGAAACACTCTGTTTCTCCCTCTCTGCTCCAGTGGAGGTTTGATTAGCTCCTGCAGTCTGTCCAGCAATGTCCAGCCTGCTTTCTTCTCCTCCACCTCTCTCCTACTCCAAGGAGAGGGAAGACAAGCACCAGTCTCGGGACTAGGAAACCCTGAGAAACAGGTCCTGCTGCTGAGCTAATTCCTAATGTTGCTTCCTCCTTAATTTGGCAGGAAGAGTCAGGACTGCTGGACCAAGAGTTAATTTGGAGTCTGGCTCTGTCATGTGCAGGCAGTGGGAGGCTTTTTTCAAGGCTTCATTGGATGTTTGAGCTGTGCTGAGTTTGCTACTCAATGCTATCTTTTGTACTGCCCTGAGCATTGTTAGGCACTTGCCACCTATTTCCTTCTGTGCGGGGAAACACAGCTCACACAGAGTTAAATGAAGCAGATACAGCAAATTGGATGTTCTGCCTGGATGGCTTAGTATTTATAAACCTTCAGGGAATGAACCTAGTGAAATGTATTCTACTGAAGGATGTCCTATTCTGGTTAGGTAGGACGAAGGGTACAAAATCATAGAATCATAGACTGGTTAGAGTTGGAGGGGACCTTAAAGATCATGGAGTTCCACCACCCCTGCCCTGGGCAGGGACACCTCCCACCAGACCAGGTTTCTCCAAGCCCCATCCAGCCTGGCCTTGAACCCCTCCAGGGATGGGGCAGCCACAGCTTCTCTGGGCAACCTGTTTCCAGAAGGTATTTCATGAAACTCCCCTGCTAATAAAAGACAGTTTTGGTAAGGCCCAGAATTACTGGGGCAGACTTTTACTGAGGGTCAACCACTTGAGCTGTGTGAAAGTCTGTGGAAGGAGGGCAGTTTACACCAGTCCAAGTTTGCTCTGAACTCCATCACAGCTCTTTCCTCTGCTGGCAGCAATGTAGGGAAGGACTTTGTTTCACCTTCGCATCCAGCACAAACATCCCAAATCATATTTTCATTAAATGGTTTTGCAAAGACCTCCTGGAGACCAAGATGAATAATAAAACATGTGTTAAATTCAAACCACTGGCTTATTCTCTCTAAGATGACTTTATTGATGCATGTGATCTGCATTTGGGGGATAGTTTCTGCTCTCACATACAAGAAGGGATGTGGGATCACCTCGAATTTACCTTAGAATAGTTAAGCATTTTGAAGGGAAGACTCCTCAGTAGGGAAGTTGTGCTCTGTGAAAGTCAAAGCAATACTGGAAAATATTCCCATATTAATAGCATTCTGGCATCTAGAAATGAAAGCCTCCAGACTGACTTGCCATGGACAGTCCAAAGTGTACCCTCAGGAGGCCTGAAGCTGGTTCTAGACGTGCCTACGCTGCGGTTGGTGCCTGGGTAAAACAGACCTTGTGCTGTGTCAGGCCCACAGCTTATGTAGGTCACAGTCACTGTTTCACTCAGATAAATAGGAAACACAGACATTATTTTTTTTCCATATTTGTTCATCAGTCCTCTGATAACAGCAGCCTTTTAGGATTATTTTTTTTTTCCTGGTGGCTTTCTTCTCCAGACTCTTTCCAGTTTCATTCCATTTCCCAATTAAGTAACCTGAAACCTGTCACCTCTCGATTCATCCCAAACTGGTAAGCCTTGATTTTGGAATAGTAGAGGAAATAAAGATGACAAACAGCACTACGCACGGCATGGAAGAAATTATTACTTAAAAAAAATAAAATAAAATAAAACAAATAGCAAACAGAGCAGAAAGAAATCACATTTTTCTACCCATCTGCACACACATGCCCCAGAACCTTTCAACTGCGCTTGGCATTTTGTACTTCTACACCACAAATTTTTCTAAGCACATTGGCCTAAATACATCCTTGCTGTAAAACTCCAGTGACATTAATGACTGGCTTTCACGAGGGCTACATTTAACCTCAAAGGCCTGATACACTTGTTGGGAGAACCACTGCTCCAAGGAAATCCTCATCGTTTTCAGTCTTGGGCAAAATGGTCAGACTGGCTGTGAGACTGGACTTTTGATTTGTGTCGCCTGGCCAGAGCCTTGGAAATTTCTTGTGAAATGCTGCACCCCAAGCACATTCAGAATAAAGCCCTGAATTTCCATAAAAGCTCCTAGACTTTGTCTTTCGGCCCTTTCTCTTGTGTTTTGATGGCCAGGGAGATGATCTGGAGTCAAACCAAGCCCCTTTTGAAATGAACTAGAAGATAAAGATCAGGCTAAAAACTGCTGAGAATCCATGAAGAGAGGAGAGACAGGAAACCAAAGGAAAAGAGGAATTATTCTCGGGAGGGTGTTGAACAACTACATTCATTCAACTTTGTCACCGCTGATTTGTATATTAAAATACCTAATGAAAAAAATAAACTTATTTCCTATGCCTGTTTTAAACAACCATGCCCCTTCCTTTACTATACACCTTATTAAAGGTAAACAAGATTTACCTTTATGTAGCCTATCTCCTACCTATTTTGTAAAATACAATGTAACATGCAGTAAAATGGTATTTTATATCTTGTATCCTGTTTGTAACACTGAGATAAAGTAGGACCAGAGATCGATTCAGCGCTTTACGTACCTACATACATCATGACTGACATAGCCATGCCTTTTATTTTTGAGAGCTGAAGCTAAGGATGGTTTACCTACAGCCTTTCAAAAGGCACTCATCTACAGTTTCAGCCTGGAAGGTCACTCCTCTCTATTTGTACCAGGACAAGCTCTTTTTGCAGGGCAGAGGGGAAGACCAAGTCAAAGTACATTGTGATGATGCAAATGGAGGTTTCGGGCTTAGTCTGTCTTTAGTCCCTGTCGTCCTGTTGGCCATGATAATGACCATGTTGCTCCAGCATCTGTTTTTTCACTCTCTTCACGTTTTGAGAGCCTGGCTGACAAACGGCAACCTCAGTCAGAAGCCATCATCTGTTGGTTTATATCTCGTTTCTTCAAATAATTCATAAATAGAAGTGGCATAAGGACCTTAACTGTGGAAGACACTTCAAAGGCAAACCCTGCTCTACAGATCATAAGCATCCTTCACTCCCCAGGTAGAAATGTTTAGAATCATAGAATCATAGAATGGTTAGAGTTTGAAGGGACCTTAAAGATCATCAAGTTCCAACCCCCCTGCCCTGGGCAGGGACACCTCCCACCAAAGTAGGTCTCTCAAAACCCCATCCAGCCTGGCCTTGAACCCCTCCAGGGATGGGGCAGCCACAGCTTCTCTGGGCAACCTGTGCCAGTGTCTCACCACCCTCATAGGAAAGAACTTCTTCCTAATATCTAATCTAAATTTCCCTTCTTCCAATTTAAAACCATTACCCCTTGTCCTGTCACTGCACTTCCTGACAAAGAGTCCCTCGTTCCATGGATCTTCTGGTAAGATTTGTCTAATTTGACCAAAGCAAGTGCTAACACTCTTTACACACATCTGTCTTTACCAAAATCAACTCTTCAAATATGCAATATGTCATTTTTTTAACACCTTTTCTTCAACATCTACAAAGATTTAGAAATTCAGAAATAATCTCCATTTAAATGGAAAGAAATAGAGAACAAAAAGGAGTGCAAATTTATGAGAAGCAACATTAGAGCCAGTTATAGGCATGTGGGATCTATCTAGACTAAAGCACGAACACAAACATACCATAAAATTTAATTATTTTTTTAAAAAAAAGAAAAAAGAAGCAAGACTGGATGAAATCTTGTTAGCAAACACATCTAAGTGTAACTTATTCAATCTCAAGTGATCACACGTGGATTCAGTTGAACTAGGTTGGATCCTGTGCTCCCCTCTGCCCCCAATAAGTCATTTTAGGATAATTCAAAATTTCACCTCAACACCTTTGAAACCTAAAGGTTCAAATTTTCATTCGGAAAAGGTTTTTCATTTTGCTTTTCATCTCAAGAGGGTTTTTTTTATTAAAAAAAAAAAAAAAAAGAAAAAAAGGAGAAAGACCACTGTGGACCAGCTTCTGTTCCCATCCCCTCTGCACGTTTCCCCTGGGTTCCTCATGGTGCGACTGAAACTCCTCTCCTGCCTTCCTCATCTCTCTGCACCTCTCAGGCCCCTGCTATGAGCCTGGATCTTTCAGCCTGAGTTGTAGGTTTCCTTTTGGCTCTTCTACTCTCTCTTATGAAACAGAGTCCTTTTACTCTTTCTTTCCACGTTGCTTGGAATAGGCACTGCCAGAGCCAGCACTGAAATGTTTCAGCCTCCCTCTACGTGAATGTACCTAATTAAACCCGCGTGCAGGTACAGCCATAATTTGTGAGGTGTGCACTGAAGCGTGCAGGCAATGATCCCAGCATCCTATCTGACAAGCAGAACAATAAGGTGCTCTCCTGTGCACAACCCTCTCAGCTTTGCCAGAAAAACAGCAACCCAAGATTTTACAAAGCAGGGTTTTGCTGACGGAGGTGCCAGGCTTTTATGAGCTGCATGAAAGCAGCTGGGAACTGGCAGAGTTGAGGTACTGTTATATTCCTACTGCATTGCTATGGGGTACTCAGTCTCTAAGGGTTATGGTTATAAGGAGTCATAGCTGAAAGGTCATGGGGGCCTGGAGCATCTCTCTTACGAGGAGAGGCTGAGGGACTTGAGTCTTTTTTGACTGGAGAAGAGAAGGCTGAGGGAGGATCTGATCAATGCCTATAAATACTTAAAGGGTGGGTGTCAAGAGGATGGGGATGGTCCTTTTTCAGTGGTCCCCAGGCACAGGACAAGAGGAAATGGGCACAAACTTGGATAGAAG
>BJBW01003637.1:0-13945 GCA_004320125.1 Scolopax mira
CAGCTTGGTGATAACCAGCTGCCTTGCTTGACTGGGGCTTGCTTTGCCTTCTCCCAGTTTCCCAGCCACTGGTGCGTGCCCTCCAGAGCTGTGTCCAGAGCTGTTCAGGATGGGGTAACCAAGCCAAAGCATCGGGGAGGCTCCGCTAACACGCACATGTGGCTCCATTGCTCACACACACACAGAGAAGCAGACAATGAGGGAGAGGCCTCTCGAGAGGTGGAAAACGCCATGTGGAAGGACCCCAAATTCCCAGAGACTAATTGCACAGCGGAAGAACCCCTTTCAGCTGCCAGGTTAGGTCTGACAGCTTCCCGATAGAAAGAAAAGTGGTGGAATGAAGCACAGGGAGGAGGGGCCATCACTTTTGTGTTGTCAGATCAGCTGTTAAAGCACATAGCAAAGTGTTTTCTGGCATGGACTATGCCAGGTAACTGCTTCTGCTTCCTGTACTCATCAGAAAATAGATCCCACATCTATGGCTCTGGTCCAGACAACACTTGCCAAGCGGAAGGAGAGGCTGCTGCCACCGCGGAGAAGTTGCCTTCAGGCACAGGCAGGGGAGGCCAGAGACAGTTCTCCAGCATCTTGGCTTTTCTCTGTCATTCATTTTTTTTCCCCCAAAAAAACCCCCACCAAAGCACAAGCTCTGCCTTGGCCTTGAAAGATTTGCAGCCTTTCAGAAAAGTAGGCACTGGCTGCAGTGAAAATAATGACCAGAGTTGGAAGAGTCCCTGGACCAGAAGAGAAGGGACTGCTGTGCTGGGGTCTGGCCTGAGAACCAGCCACAAACCCGCTCCAGCTTTGTCAGAAAGCATCCTAGAAGCATATGGTCTCAATTTTCACATGGTTGGTGACATTTCTTCCTTGCATTGCCTGGAGAAAGCTATTTGGATGATTAGTCATCCCCACAATTCAATAATTGCACCAGTTTGGAGTGGTCTGGTTCCCTGGGGCTGTATTTCCAGCTTGGTCTGCTGGGCCATGGAGCTGCTCTGTACCAAATAGTCACTTCTCTGAGAAGTGGTCACTTTTCCAATCAGTAGAAAAGTTTGAGTACTGGAGATCTCCCCACAATCCAGATTTGCCAGTCTTTTTGCAGGGTACGTACTGCCCCTGGGAACACCCCTTAGTCACTGGCCACCTATTCCTCTTCCTGGGTCATCTACACCTTGGAAAAAATCTGGCTCCTGATCCAGGTTCAGATGGGTTTGAGGCTCCAAGGTATTCTCAGTGTCCCCTTGGTGCAAGATGCTATAAATTGCAATCACTCTTTTCCTGTAAGACCACATCCAAACCTCTTCCTTCTTCACATCATTAAAGAAAGAAAGGCAACCCACCGCTGGAATTTGGAAAGGGAGAAGCAGCCAAGCACGAACACAAGCAGCAGAGCCGAAAAGCAACATCTGAGCTGAAAATACAGCTCCAACCTAGCTTATGACCTCCTGTGTATTTCAGAAGAAAAGAGCCTTTGCTTCTGTTTGGCTGCAGCTAGAGCTGGGTGGAGCCTTGTGTAGAGCAAGTTGTACAGAACTGGCTCACAAGTCTTCCAGCCCGCAGCTGATCCTGGAACCGTATTCTCTAAAGCAAGAAATGCAAATTCCCTGAGGGTGGAGCTGCAGAGTCCTGCCAGATGGATGCTTTTTCCAGACTCTGGCAGGTCTCTCATTTTGTTGATTAGAAAGCTGAGCTGAAGCCTTCTTTCTCCCTTGTTCTTCCCACTCGTGGTGGGGGAAGATGCCTGTCCTCACTGGGGGGCTTTGCTCTAAGGAGCTGGCTGATGGCAAGAAAAGATGAATAACTGCATGTGCTGTGCCAGAATGCCATCCTGGCTCCAGTCAGAAAAGGGACCATGAAAATGGAGAACCTGCTGCTCATTTCCAGCCCCATGAAAAGCATGGCTCAAGTTGACAGGTAGCTGTCAACTAGGTAGAAGTATTTAAAGGAGCTGGATCTTCTGCAGCGTGGCTGTGCAACTGCAGCGTCAGACTATCTAAGCAGTGCTTTAATGCTGAGTGTGAGCTTGGCTGTGGATGGAGGGAACCTGAGAGCCTGTGCTGGCTCAGCTTGGTATGGTGGCACTCTCATGCCAGACATTCATCCCTGAGGCAGGATTTTCCTAAGCTGACATACTCCAGCTGCAGTTTTGATGGATTTAGCCCTTACAGCACACAGCAGGCAAGAGGAGTGAGTGTTTCTGATGCCTAATTGTATAATCCAGTGCAAGGGACTTGTCCCAGGCCCTATAACATGAGACTACATTGTCCTCTCCAGGACAGGGGTCAGAGGTGGCCTGGCCCTGCCACCTCCCCAGACCTTGGGCTCCCCCATAGGAATGTAGCCCATCCTACAGCCTTACACAGGGTATTTAGCATCACTGAGATCACCTGGAGCCACAGCTTCCCACATCCCATTGTTTTGCTTGGGATGGGGGGGTTGGTTAATGTAGCGAGAATTTGGCCACCTGCAGTTTGTCACCTATGAGTCAGCCTAGCAAGCTCTCTGGTTCTGGCTGGTGCTGCTGCTGGGCCAGGGGGACAACATGAGAATCACAACTTTTGCTGAAAGGACCCCACTTGATTCACTGTGCCTTCTGAGATACATCCTGCCAGACAGCTACTCAGCAGCAAGATGAGCTGGACAAGCACTCAGAAATAACGCCGGGTCTCGTGGACATCCCCAGGTGAGTAGTCCAGGCTGTGGGCAAGTGAAAGGGTTGGGTCTACCGAAGAGCATGGAGCCATTCTGGGGAACAGCACAGGACCTGCTTTGGAGGATATGCACAACACAAAGCACACCAACCTGGGAGTAACCTTAGCACGACTTTCTGCCTGTCCATGACTGTTGAGAGGCAAGTCAATGTTCTGCTCTTGGGACAGGGGACAGTCTTGGAAAGGAGCAGACACTCACACATTCTCTGGCAGGGAAGGGGACAGGCAGACCTGGGGGACCACTGCTCAGCTGCTGGCAGGCAGCATGGTAGCAAGAGGTCTAGATTTCACGTAACCAGCTGGTTGTCCCCACAGCCCGTTGTGTTTTTAATGCAAGCTCAATAATTGGCCATTGGTATGAATTTCTATGCCTTCCCTGTGTGACTTCCACATGCATAAGCATGGGCTCCGTTGTCCCTGGCAAAGGAGTGATGGAGAGTGATGAGGAAGTGGGTATGGGCTGTCCCCTGCCAGGCCACCTCTGTGCCCCCTGGTCACAACAGCCAACAGGTACCAAAGGGACCAGAGTCCTGTCCCCAGTCCCGAGAAATTACGCCAGGAAGAGGAGAGGCAAGGGGCAGAGGGGGCTGGAGTGGCCAGTGTCCTGCTTCCCCATTGAGCCACCTTGAGGCCAAGGGCAGACTTTTCCCAGCACGGCTGAGTTGCTCCATGTGGCCAGTGTGCCAGAGGAAGACGGTCAATGCAAGTTCCTTGTCCTCATGCCCAGGGAACAGCAACAGCTGCATCCCACAGGCATTACTATGGCCAAGACAAGGCCCTTGGAGAACTTCTTTCCTTGCTAGCACATATTGCTCTGATTTCAGAGGGAGATAACTCTGCTTTCCTTCCCAGGTTCTCCAAAGTGATCCTGAGTTGCCAGCTGGTGCCCAGCCTCAGGATCCAAAGCCATCCTTGGATTCTGAGGGTCCTAAGCAGCCTGTGACTACCACGGGTTTCCCAGGTCTCAGAGCAGATCACCAAGTCATGTGCAGTGCGTTTATTTGTTGAGGTAAGTGATTAAACACAAAATCCAGTTTGTGCAGATAAGTAGCAACAAAAGATTTTTGTACTGAACTGTTAATAAATACTCCATTTTTGACTAAAGCAGGATACCTATTAGCAGAAATAGCACTCACAGGACAGCTTGCCTGAACAAAAGCTGTGTTTTCTTGCAGCAACACCAAAACTAAAAAAGGGGAAAATTACTAAAATGCTTAGTCATCCTATTAACTCCCTTGTGAGTGCATCCCTTGATGGCTTTATGGCTCACTGTTTACTAGTACTGGGCTGTTATTGCAGGGCATTTAGAAGTGCTGATAGATTTGTGTGTAGATTCATTGGTTGTCTAAGAAATTTTGTTGACCACCAACTTAAAAAGTTAATGCGTGTCTGCTATAATTGCTTGCATGGCTATAAAGCATTCAAGTGATAATTGTTCTGGTCTCTGAAATGAAGTTCTCCTGCAGAAGCCACCACAGAGGAGTAGAGGGTTCGATAGATTTATTTATTTTTAGTTTGCCTCCTATTGTGAGTTGATTTGCTTGGAGACAGCTTCTTGGAGAAAGTAATGCTGGGCTTTGACAGTCCTCAGCCCCAAAGAGAGACCTGTTCCAACATCTATCCCAGTGACCAAGTGTGCTGTTGAATGAGGGGTGGAAGGTGCCACCCATAGTTTTTGTTACCACATTACCTATAGCTACCCTTAACCCTGGCTTGCAATGCCATCAAAGACACATTCAGATGAGCTCGTAGATGAAGAAACTCTCTGCATTTCTGATGAACACCCAGATGCCAATAGATCACAGCAAGTAGGGAAATGCAGGAGAAGCAACACCCGCCAGGTGTCCAGGGGAACACCGTGTGAAAAGGGAATGGTTGTAAAACCCTGAGTGGACCTGGAAAGGACTGTTATATTTCTTCCTATTAAAGTGCCTGTCTTCGTAGTGCAGGAGCATCACCACTTACACTCAGGAATTACACTCCTGCTGATAATGGTCCATTTTTCTTCTGTCAGGGACCATAAAGACAGAAAGCGGGTGCAGGAGATCATTAGTTCCCTATTGCTGACTATTGAGTGCTGGGGAAGAAAACTGGGGTCTGGTTTGCTCAGATTGACCTCGATGGGTATCATTGGAAGGTGGGCTGTAGGTCAATTTGGCAAGACTGCAACTTGAGTTCCTTTCATTCCTGAGGACCATGTCTTTCCCCAGGAGAGCAGTGCAGCCCTGAGACAGGGTGCATAGATGTGGTAATGTCTCCATCGTTGAGGTCATCAGCATCCACATGGATGAGGCCTTGAGTGACCTCACCTAGCTGTGTGAGTAGTCCTGCTTAGAGTAGATACCTGGAGTTTTCTTCCCACTTGAACCTGTCTAGGATTTATTAGATATAAAGATGGTCACCATGGTCTCAAGAAGATTCCCATACCAGAAATAGCTGGAAGCTATAAAAGCATTTATGGAGATATCCTGAATCCTCTTCTTATGCTCTCTTGAGCACACTTCTCCTGGGTTATGAAGTTTGAGCCTTTCCTCCCCCCAGGGCTACAAAGCAGCGTTGGAGCAGAGGAGAGAGCTGTGACTAATGCCTTGCCTGGAAGGGCTTAGCCCATATCCCTGTCCCAGGAGCCAAGGTACTTAACTTGGTGACTGCTCTGACTTATCCGTACCAAAGGAACAAGCCAGTTGCAATTATTTTTCAACAAAGACACCGTTTCTCTTTTTTTTTAAGCCTTGTGTAAATGTCATTGACACTTCTTTAGAGACAGCTAACTGTCTGGCACAGCACTGCTCCAAGGGGGAGGATAAAGACAGGCTAGGCAACTTCTCTGGCTGCAGCAGCAGAACCTGTCTGGGCCAGAGCAGCTGGTCTGAAGCTCAGCTCCATTAAAAAAGAGACAGGGACATAAATACATTTTATTGCAATAATTTAGAGCCAGCTGAAACGCCCAGTAGAAGTAACTCTGTGGAAATAGCAGGGGAGTTTGGGAGCATCCCAACCCAGCCCCCATGCTGCTGGCTCTATGGCAAAGCTCTGTGCTGTTCCTGGGGGTGCAGGGTGCCCTCGGTGCCACCAAGAGCCGTGTCCTCAGCACAGTCACCTCCCCCAGCATACAAGTGCCCTTCCTGCCCCCAGACCATGCACACGCTTGCAGAAGGCATTGTGAAACCCAAGCCCACACTTGAGTTTGGTGATGGTTACGCTGGCAGTGGAGGAAACAGCGTCATGGCTTCTAAGAGTGAAGAAGAAAGGGCAATGCCCTGCTGTACAGCACAAGGGAGACACTACAGAGCAATTTGAAGCCCCACAGTATCTGTCAAAAGGGAAGTACCATTTATCCCTTGCCTTGTGGACAAGAGACGTGCCCCGAAAGACCCAGTCTCTTGGTGAGGCTCATTTGGTGACGGTTTGTGGAGAGGAAACCAAAGAAATGCTGACTGCTGTTGGGAAATGATGCACTCTTGTCTTCCTCCCTTCTTATGCTCCTGCTGCCCTCTGTTAGCAAAGCAAACACAGCTTCCACAGGTCACCTTCTGCTTTGAGGGCCTGTAAGAGCTACATTTAACACCAAATAAATTCTTTTTCCAGCAGCAAAGTACTATCTGGATGCATTTACACTCACACAGTTTTGCAGAGATGTTTTTCCTACTCTTTGCATCTTACCCCACTGTGGGCAGCTTGTCACTGAGCATCCCCCATGCTGAGTCTGGCCCAGGAAACATCTAAAGCAAGAATGTGGGGTATTCATACATTTTCTATACAGACATGGACAGACAGCAGGCTGAACCCTCCTCGTTGGGTTTGAAAGCAGTCAGGCTCTTTTGTATTTCCTACATTTTTTGCTCATTATATCTCCCCACCATCAGGCTCATGCATCTCAGCTGTAGCTCTGCTCCCACTGTTGTCTGGTGCTCAGTTGGCAACAGACCCTCACTTTCTGATTAAGCAGGGCCACAAGCTAAGCATGTGTTGAAACCTGAATTCAAGGACCTTCTTCAATACATGAGCAGCCTCAAAGAGTGAACTTTCTCAGCCCATCACCAGTTCTGCTCTGGAAGCTGGACAAGGCTGGGGACAGCTCTGGCAGCCCCTATTCCCAAGCAAGGACCCTCTTAGCAAGCATGAGTATGGGAAGAGAGCGGCAAACTGACACCTGGTCTCTTCCTGGAGTGCTTGGATCTACTTTAAACAAAGTTATTAAGCAGTTTTGATCCTGTTCTGCCAGTATGCAGTTACAGAGCACCCATTTCCTGCCTTGGTCACTGTATCTAGGACTTGCAATCTGATGTGCTCTAGATGGGGCTGCTGTGGTAGCAGTGGTTCAGCAGAGCTGCTCCCCTGTAGAACAGCATCCCTGGGCCAGGGGGAGATTGTGCTTGACAAAGGGAGTTGGATATGGACTAGGGGAACACCTGCCTCCCTCCCTTTTGCAGAGCCGTCCATGGAGCACAGACTTAGGAAACCTGAACCACCAAACATCTCATCCAAGATCAACACAACATCCCAGCTTAATTATCTCTGCAAAGAGGTAGCATTGAAAACCTCCAGGATATAGAGGTTTGGGAACCTCAGAGCAAAGGCTAGGGGGCAGGATGCCAGGAGCACTCTAAGAATTCTTTGTATATTAAACAGCCAGTGCACAATCATATCTGCCACTAAGAGCTTTATAAACGCAGTGATTGCAATGTCTAATTGCAGTGTCTGTATCCTCTAGCAAGTAACACCAGGGTATTAGGAGAGAAACCCAGGAGCTCTCTTGGCTCACGCATCTCCTCAGCTCGCCTGGACGTCAGCAGGCTTAGCTTGGACTTCCTTATCTCTCAAGCAGGAACTGTCATCACGCAGGGTTTTCAGCCACAAAACTGTTAAGAGGAAGTGGCTGGCTGCAGTTGTCTTACTCGTGACCTTGGGCCAGTGTTCAGATGTGAAAGCAGCGCTGGCCAAACCACCCAGATCACCTGCGGACATGCTGGGGCAGGGGCACAAATAGCTTTAAGAAATATTTAGTTACACACACACACACATATACCCCACCACCAGAAAAACAACCAGATGGCCTGTTAAAAGAGATCTGTGTTGGGTGTTTGACTAAAAGAACAGTAGTAAAAAAAAAAAAAATATTAATGGTACTTAACAGCACCTGGTTATACATGGAGGTGGCAAAGAATTTGGAGAGAAAAGGAGCAGCAAATGGTTGCCAGGAAAGCAAAGCTGTTTGCCTTATGCAAAATCTCATGGCCTAACTCTGTCAGGCAGGGGACTACATGCAGAATTTCTGTCTTACCCACCTGCATATGATAAATCACACACGCATAACTTTCCCCCACCCACCCAGCACACCCCTCAGCCTGTGCTGTTCCATTTCCCAGCATCCCAACAGGCTCTCAGCTGCTTTTTGGGCTGATCTGTCAACCCTTGGAAGAAGTCCACCTCAAAGACCATACCAGAAGGGCAACTGGGCACAAACAGCAGTGGGTGACAGCTGACACAGATCCCCCACAAGCCACAGGGAAGGAAAACAGCTCAGAGCAGCAAGATATACCATGCAATGCCCTTCTCCCAGGTGCATGCAGACCCGAAACTGCTCATCCAGGGGAGCAGTGTGGAAAAGCTTGCACCCCACTGTGTCAGCATGGCTTGGCTTTGTGATGCAAAGGCTGGGGGAGGAACCTGAGAAAGCAAAAGCTTTACTTTACCCAGCTGCTGTAGAAAGCAAAACACCCTGGGAAGATAGTTCATCTTACAAAAGCGAGAGAGACTCGGAAATAGCCAGTCAGAAATAGCACCAGCCAGAAGGTGCTGGGTTTCATTTCTGTACAGAGCAAGGGCTAAACTCACTCCCTGCAGGGCTGTGTAGCAAGGTGGGCAGTACTGGCTGGCACAGCCCCCCAAGCCAGCTCACAGCAAGCCTGTCTGGGTTTTTCCCCCTCTCCTCCTCCCCCCATCTTTCCTTCTTTATCTGTAAGTGTCAAAAGCCACCCAGTTCAGGCAAGTCAATTGTTTGAAATGCAACACCTTCAGGGCATCACCCTGGTGATCAGAGCCAGGTCAAATCCTGAAACTAGCCCTGGCTGGCATTTACACTGGAGTTGTTCCCTTCCTGTGAAGGGGCACATTTCCTGCCAGTGCTTTTTATTGCAATAGCAACAGGAACAACTAGTTTGAGGTGAAGAAGGGTTTAAATTTCACTTGAGCCTGGTATTAGAACAGAGCCTGACCCTCCTAATTCAACACCTCTCCTAGGACCATCACACCCCAGTACCCAGGCAGAGAGAAGTCAGGACTGATCCCAGATCCAGCCAGGTGCGGGGAAGGACTGAGACCGACCCAAAATAAATGCAGAAAAACCTGAAAAGACTGTTCTTGGCACTGCAAACAGGGAAGAAGTCAAGAGTAGTTCAGGAGCACCGTGGTTAGAGGAGAGGCTTCAGAGCAGGGAGACAAGGGCCTGGCTCCTCTCCTCCTTCCCACTGCTTCAGATGCTCTGGAAGTATTTGTGTCGACAGGAAGGCAGCAGGAATAGGCAGCTCTTTCCTGTTTCAGGCAGCAGAGTCCACTGTGGACATGTGCTCCTCCCTGCCAATGGCTACTTGCAGGAAGCTGGTCCCATGTCCAAATCACCACCCCAGCCCCATGGGTGTTTAAATAAGATGCTGGCAAGGTACACAGCCAACATTTTGTTCCACCTTTATTTTAACAATCAGATAAAAACTGAACCATAGTTTTAAAAGAGTCATTACATGGCAATTATAAAGTGCATTTTCCATTTGAATGTTGTGTACAAAAATATCTTTTAAAAACAAACATGCAAAACACCCCACAAGGCACTTCCAGGCATAGAGCGAGGACAGCAACCCCTCACTTCTATGTTCACATTGGCAATGGAAAAAGGAAAAAGGGGAAAGGCCACAAGTAGTATTTTTTAAACCACTATTGCTCAAATAGTCAGTTACCAGCCTAGCTTTTACTTATGGCATTGCTCTTCTAGCTTATCTTCCATGTTCCTCCCTAAGCGCGCCCCATCCACAGCCTGAAAATGAACAGGCCCATGAGGAGATACCACCGTCCACAGCACCCCAGACACACATGCCTTGTTTCAGCCCAAGAACAGCTCTCCATAGGCATGACAGCATGCCAGGAGAACATGACTTTCGTACAGTCGGTGCCTTACAGCATTAAACACCATACACTAAATCAAAAAAGAGAGTGTCGCTCAGACTTGCTTTACATTTAAAAGCAGGTTCAAGCCAAGCTAGGCAACAGTGCCTTCAAGAGACACCAGATGCAGGTTATAAGGGCTGACTCGAGAAGCTGCTTGAACAGAGGAACCAAGCCTGATGAGCTCTGGGCTAGCAAGTAGACGTATCACCTGGACTAAGAGATCAAGCACAGTGATGATGTGCATTGATGTTGGGTTTTGGGGGAAAAAAAAAAAAAAAAGCAGCAGTTGAAGGCCAGCAATTCTTCCTGCAAGCTCTTCTTGTCCCTTTCAGCATCCGACAGTGATCATAGTATCCCTTCTAGGTTAGGGTAAAACAGCTTGTAAGTATTTTATACAGTAGTCTCCGGAATTAAAAGCTAGGTTTAAAAAGTTAAGTAGTCTAGCCCATTGCTTCTCTCCAGCCCACCCATAGGTTATTACAGGCACCCAAAAAATTACATAAAGCTTATGCACTACAAAAAGTAAGATTCCCTTGATCTCTGTTTCTACAATCTATTCAGCACCCTGCCTTTGAGTCAAGGGATTAAGTTATTCTGCTCAATCAGCACGCAAGAAGCTTTGTGAGGCTTTTTGGCACTACACAAGCCGGCCACCTCACCTCAGAGCAGGTCCAGAGGACAAGCCACCTCTTTGAAGATAGGGATGGTTCACATCAGCAACTTGTTTCACATCCAGGGGCAGCATCAGGATAAACCCCCCATCCCACACTCCTCACAGCTAGTTCTTTGCACAGGTAAGGTGAGCCACTTATAGACAAGAGACACAAAACTTGGGCATTTACAGACTGCAGTGGCAGCTACATCTACAACAGCTACGGAAGCCAAGCATGTTCATCCAGAACAGCCACAGCATCCTCCCATGTGCAGCAGTCCATGGCAGAGTAACAAAACATTAGGAGATATTTTTTTTTTAAAAAAAGCAACATAATTTCCAAAGCCTGTTTATCCCAAAGCATTCCTGGGATCACACACACCACCTTTCTCAGCCAAGGCACTTCCACCACAGTAGGTAAACAGTCATCTTCCTATAACAGGACACAGAAAAATTAGCCCAGTGGCTCATTTGCATTTAGCTCCTGTAACATCTGAGCACAGACATCTGTACAGGACTCAGGGCCCAGCTGGACAAAACCCTGTTTTACAGTCCACAGGAGGAAGAACTGCATTTTCAGGGCCCAGCGGGGCCAACAGCTGACTTCAGATGTCTATCACAGGGGAAAAAATTATCTTTAGTGACAAATGATCAATGAAACAGGAAGGCTTTGGAGAAGGCAGTCAAGGCTTTCAACCCACGGCTGTGTGCAAGCACCACACAGCTACAGCTAATCTCTATTTTTGGTAACACCGAGGGTATATTCAGGTTTTTTTTCAAGATCAGCTGATAAAACAACCCATGACTAAGCATATCAGATCCTCTCCCACGGGCACATATGTCTCCTAATATGGCTGGCTGTCATCACAGTTGCCTTTTCATTTCCAAAACACCCTTTCTGCCTCCAGTAGGAAGGACTTCACACTACAAGGGTGCGTGCATGGAGAGGACTCCATTCCCTGCAAGCCAACCACTCCATTTCTTGACAGGCCAGCTTTGCAAGGAGACTCCTGCAGCTGCAGTACAGCCCACTAAAAATTAATACTAGAACATATTTTGAAAAAGCCTTTTAACACTAGGCAAACAACACAAACCAGCCACCACTACACAGTTCGGACAGACGATACAAGCACTGTAGCGTTTCCTTGGAGACTAGCAGCTTTATAGAAGAGGAAGGAGTAGCAGCACTGAAGAGACACATGAGCAACAGCTCCTGGTCCTTTGAGCATCTGGAGAGCCAGTTATCTGAGTTGAGGCAGAGAAGGCAGCCCTTTATGCCAGAGATGCTTCTCTGACTATAAACCCACTGCCAGCAGAGCACGGCACATCTGGATTTTGTGGGAGGCTTACACAGAGCTACACGGAGACATACTTCTTCCACCTTTCCATACACCTCATGGTCAGACCAGCTCCCAGGCCTGTGTCCAGGCCAGCAACAGTTAGTCAATCAGGACTTTGTCCTTGGGTCAATAGTAAGGCCCTAGCTTTTCATAGCCCGAATAGCTGGGCCACTCGGGAAAGAGGCCATAGGAGCACCGAGGGCTCCCAAACTGGTCCAAGGCGCTGCCAAAGTCAGGGCCCTGCGGGGGGCAGATGGCTTCCTGGGCAGACTTCAGTTCCGACCGTATGATCCTGTAATTTGTGCCCCTGTTGCTGTCCCAGTACATCTTCCCATTGCACTCAAAGGAGATAGCAAACTCGACTCTTTCGTGGGACTGAATTACCTCGGGCAAGCTGATGTCAAAGGAAAATGTGTCCCGATCTGACCCTCCGTAGGTATCCTTGACATACTGGCACGGGTAATCTATAAAGTTTTTCCAGGTGTCAAACGTCATCCTGATTTTCACAGTCTTTTCAAAAGCGAGATTCTTCACCTTCACTGTTCCCGTGATGGATCGCTCCTTTAGTGTGCAGTTCTCAAGGCAGACACAGTCTGCCTGGAGGCGGTTTCTGAAGTCCAGGTAGTCCACAGAGGGCTGAACAAAATCCAGGACAAAGCTGTCCCTCTCCGCTGTTGTGAGGCCCACAATGTTGTCTATCAGCTCGGTGATGTTGAAAGGAATATCTAGAGGATCGTCAAACTCCGAGAACACCTTCACCATCGTCAGAGCGAAGCCTCTGCTATCTGCAAATGACACCCTCTTCTTCACTTTGTTGTGTGTGAAGGAGTTTGCTGCCTCTTCTGGCCCGTTCAGCACCGTCTTGGTGCTCAGCTGGATGCAGGGCCGCAAGGGCTTGCTTGGCTTCGGAGCAGCTTTGCAGGCACACTTCTCCCTTCGCAAGGGCGAAGGGCACAGGTACAGCTGCATTGCAACGTCCACAGCCATTGCCTGCTTGTGAGGAAAATAGTCTAATACTCTGGAGGATAAGGAGAAGGGTAAGATGACGTTAGAAAAGCATTTTAAGATGACTTTTGTCAGACATATGCTACACCACTTTCCCCCCGCCTCCAGCCATCCCAAAGAAACTTGCTTCCATCCACCCCGCAAGTCCCTCAAGCTTGATTAAAGGCAGGTACTTGCATGGTGGGTTTTACAGACATGGTGAGAAACGTGTCAGAGCAGAAGTGTCAAGACCAGAGCCTGTTGTGCCCTTGAACACAATCTCTTCTAGTTTCTGCAGGAACAGGGTCACCATTTGAAGCCACACACAAGCACTGTCCTACCAGGCTAGCTCTAGCAAGCTCCAGAGCATTTCTGGCCCAAAGCAAAGCCCATGCCTCAGTCCTGCTAGTGTCCACAAAACCTGCAGCTTATCAGATTTCAGTGCTACATAAAACACTGCTCCTGTCGTGCTCTCCTCCCTCCAGGAGAGACACTCTCCCCAGGGCATCAGGCACTTCTGCAGGGGCAGGAACTCAGTTTGTCACAAGCTACACAACTGACCTCACCTTCCATAAAACCCCAAATATCCAGTATTTTTAGAGGCTAAAAAGCACTTGTTTGGTTGAGCTATGTACTTTGCTCATCGCTGTCTCTTGGAACTGCTCCAGCTAAAATGCCTGAAAGTGGTATAATAAGGATAACAACAGTCTGATGCAGCAGCAGGGAAGAGACTCAGCTGACGTTGCCCTACACCTACGGAGGAGCTGCTTTCTTCCCACTACTGCACTTTAAAACAGATGCCAGCTCAGATGGCCCAGCATATTTCACCTCCAGCACAGAGTTTCAACCCCAAACCTCCACGGTGCTTGCGCTGAGCCCCTAGGGGACATCCATTTAGCCACAGGGCTCTGCCAAACCCAACTTCGAGGGAAGTTATTTTCCCCCTCTACTCAGCACTGGTGAGGCCACAACAGGAATACTGCATCCAGTTCTGGGCTCCTCAGTTCAAGAAGGACAGGGAGCTACTGGAGAGAGTCCAGCGAAGGGCAACTAAGATGATTCAAGGATTGGAGCATCTCCCTTATGAGGAGAGGCTG
>BJBW01003637.1:14144-50050 GCA_004320125.1 Scolopax mira
TGCAGCCCTGAGTGACATGCTCTAGCTCTGGGCAATCCTACTTCAGTGGGGGAGTTGGACTAGATTATCTCTATGGTCCCTTCCAACTCTAAAAAATTCAGTGAAACTCACCTACTCAAGGTTGACCAAGCCTTTGGAAACAAGTCCTTCCCCTGGAAAGCACAAGCTGTGTGCCCTTCCACCACAGCCTCCCTGCCTCCAGCCCATTCCTCCAGGGATGCAGCAACATCCCTCTCTGTGCACCCACTTTGGGGCAGCTCCTGCCCAGCACTTTGCCAGACATAGCCCTGGAGTTGTCCCTGCAGCCAGGCAGCTCCCAGACCATCACACCTCTTGCTCCTGCCCCTTACACCGAAGTTAGGCTGGAGGCTTTTGACAGAATCTCTTTGGCCTGGGCTCTAGATAAACTGCTGGACACATTTATCACACGCATCCCCCCTTAAGCCAACCATGTTGCAGCTGACCTTAAACACAGAGTATTCCCTTAATAAAAATTCCTTGTTTGGCTGCAGACCAGGCTCCAAAGCTGCTCCCACCCTGCAGAGCGGGACGAGCCAGCAGCAGTAGCAGCAGCCACATGACGCAGCAGAGCTCCAGCTGCCAAAGCCACCTACAGCCAGCCCAGTGCCAAGAAGCAGCAGGAACTACGCTCTCCAACTGGGCACTCTACCTCCCCACCCTGCAAGACTGGCTCCAAGGGGGCTCTCACAGCACCCTGTTCAGCCAGGGCATCTCTTTACTCAGGTGCCAGAGCCCGCTTCCCAGCACACCCACCAGCTAACTCCTGCATCACCTCCCAAGGACAGCTATCCATACAAGACAGACAGACAGCAGATCCACCTGCCTGCTCACCTCTACCTGGTTTTGCCAAGTTTTTGTTTGGTTTTGTTATTGGGTTTTGGTTTTTTTTTTTTAATTCACACGCACTTTATATAGGTCATTTCCTCCTTTAAATTAACGCAGCCTCCAACACTTCTCTCTTACTTGGGCTGGTTTCATCCGTATTACGTCTTTTCCTAAGGAAATGTATTCAGCTGAATTCCCATAATGCTGAGAAGTCAGGTTTCTTCGTAAGCCTTGGTTAGTCACCATTTTTAGAACGAAGAGGCAAGAAATATCCAGCTTGATTTGCATTACTTGGAGCTTTTTTTCCAAGCTAAGAAATATAGTAAGAGTTTTTTGTATCTACTAGTAGGCTGAGCTGCAGCTTTTACAAACTGCTTTTTTTCCCCAAGCTTATTTAATACCCCAAACATCTCCTTCTGCTCTTGAGAGCCTGCTGATGCCCAAAGCACAGCCAACAGAGGAAGATTTCCCTTTTGTGGGTAGCGTTGGCTGTCTTGAACTTCAGATGCTTTGAAGGTGGCAGCAGGGAAATATGTTTGAGAGCAGAAAAGGGGACTCTGGGAAGCCAGGGCTGAAGGCAGACAGCGCTGCACAGGTACAGGGACCAATTCCTTTCCCCCTCCTCTCAGAAGGCAGACAGACTAGATTCTGCCTCTGGACATCTTCCCGCAGCTCTACCTGCTCCTGGTGAGGATGTCTCTGTGCTCACACTCCCCTCCTTAGCTCTAGGAAGAAGAAAGTCAGAGCAAAGGGATTATTTATACCTGCCCCCCCCCCTTCCACCCTGCCTCCAGCGCTGTTTGGGAGCGGGGGACCCCCCTGCAAAGGGCCGGGCAAGCAGCAGCTCCTAAAGCCACAGGTTTTTGGGAGGTGAGACGCTGCGGGATGAAACAGCGCTGGGGTTTGTTTTTTGCTCTCTTCTTCCTCCTCCTCTCCGCTTCAGGAAAGGCCGAGCCTTTCCGAGGGCAGCCCCCAGTTCCCGCTGGCATTTACCGAAGGTCCGGCCGATCCGATTCTGCCCCTCCCGCCCCCGACGGCTACACCCCGTCCTTTCTTCTCTCCAACGAACCCAGCCGCCCGCCACCACCGGGACGTCCCGGACAGCCCGAGTGGGAGACAGCAGGACCGGAGGAGCTGCCACTCCATCACTACCCACGGCGAGCTACCCACAGCCAAGCCCGGAAGGTGCCGCGTCCCCCCGCCCCGGTAACGCCACGCCACGACCCGCACCGGGAAAAGCCAAACGGCAGCGAGACAGGGTAGGGCGGGGCGGGACGCCCCCACCGGCGGTACCGGCAGAGCAGGAGAAGGAGAAGGAGAGCGCCGGCGGGGCCATACCTGGTGCAGTGCATGAGGCCGGTCCCGACGCCCGCCCTCCCCCCCAGCTCGCCACAGCCGCCGTGGCGGTGGCCCCGGACCCGGCGCCTTAAGCCCGCCCGCCTGGGCAGCCCCGCCCCTCCCGGCCGGCCGGCCCACGCCGCAGCCAATCAGCGCGCTCCCAGCCTGGCGGGGGCCCAATGGGACGCCGGGACGCCCGGCATGCGAAGGGGCGGGGCCGGTGGGCGAGGGGAGCGGGGAGCGTCCGGCGGCGGGCCCGTCGGGGGAGCGGGGACGGGACGGGGCAGCGCTACCGGGGGGCTCAGAGCCCGGGGACCCTCTCCTTTTGCGGGAGGGATCTCGCCAAGCCGGGTCCGAGCGGGGGTCGCTTGTTTCGTCACGGAGAGACCAGCTCGGATGCTCCCAGCCTCTGGCCGGTGGCACGGTGCTGTCGCCGCCGGCCCCGGAGGGCAGAGCGGGGCGGGGCGGGGCGGACGTCGCGAATGAGCAGAGATAAGGGCGAAAGCGGCAGGACCGTGTTCTGGAGGCAGGGAAACCTTTTTGGGTGCACTGACCGGGGTGCTTGGGTGCCCCGGGCCGGGTGGGGAGGGGGGATTCGCCACGACTTGTGACCGCGGTGCTGGCTGGCGCTGGGGGGAAATCACCAGGGGATATTCCGAAATCCTCTTTCCAGACAATATTTGAGTGTGTAGTGGAAAAAAACCTACTTTCTCCTAGAGGTGACTTACGGTAGGAAAAAGCACAGCTGGGACGGAGACCCTTCCCATGGGAATCCCTCTCTGGGCACAACTGGGAAGGTGCTTCCCACACCCTGAAAACATGGGGCGGGTGAGGCGATGCCCTGGCACAGACCCCCGCAGCTTTGCAGGGCCGGCTGGGCCATGGGATGGTGCCACCAGTGCCCGTCTGGGCTCCCCGGGCACCCCCCGAGTCCATGTCCTCACCCACGGGAAAGGTGGACACAGAGGTGGCCACCCCGGCAGGGAAGCGGCTCTGGGGACAAACACCACCTGCTGCGAGGTGGTGATGGTGCGTCTACCTTCTCCCCACAGCAACGGTGGGGATAATAGTATTCTCCTCTTTCTGTGCCACATCTGGCCTCTAGCTGCACAGCTGGAAGCAATGCTGCTCTCTCTTGCCTCCCTTACAGAGCACAAAAGCAGGATTGAAGTGTCAACATTTGTTTTCAATTAACTTGTGGAAACACACGCAGCGCTATTGTTAAAGCCAGAGACTTCCTGCTGGAAGCTGCCATTTCAGAAACTAATTACTCTGCAAGGCAAAAGGCATTTGTTGAGGGGAAGCAACAAAAAAAAAAAAACCAAACCCCATGTCGTTTTTTTGTTTTAAACTCCCTTTTTAAGATAAAGGCGGCGATAAGATTTAAAGTTGGGGAGAGAAAGAGCTGAAAGATCTATCTACTGCAGGAGACCTGCAGACTTAGAGCAAGGCTTTGTGTGCACGGTGGGGTTTCACCCCCACGTGTGACTCAGTGGCGGGGTTCACAGCAGGGATGAGGGGATCCATGTTCAAATTTGCCTGGTGGCAATAGGCAGAGACCTGACAGAGTGGTCACGGCCCATGGGCCCTCTCCCCTGGGGCCTCCCCTGATCCAGGGAGGGCCACCGCTGCCTGGCTCAGCATTCCTGATCTTGGGACACCAAAGAGATTCAGGTGGAGTTTAACAGGGTGAGCCCAAAAGCCCGGGAAGCCCTGACCTGACTTACACTTGTCACTTTGCTCTGCCTTAGGTTTCTTCCACGTGTTGCTGGCTGCTCAGCAGCGCAGAGGAGCCGGGGGAGATGCGGGTCAGCCTCTCAGCAGTGCGGGTTTCGGCCAGGGGAAGGGCAGGAATGCATGTGAGGTGGGTGAGGGGCACGTTTCTGCCCCACCGTGCAAGCCCTGTTTGCCATGAGCAGGGCAGGGTGTTTCACAACTGCTGCTCCGTGTTTGCTCCCAAAGCAAAGGTAGGTGGAAGCCAGGGCAGGGCGTTGTGGCGGGCTGTGGACACAGGCTGTTATCTTTGGGGAGCAGAGATAGTGGCTATATTTAGCTCAGTGCCGGGCCCTTGCAGAGTGGTCTTTGTGATTTCCCCACAGCCTTCCACCCCTCCCGCCTTGCTGAGGGGTGGGGAAGAGCTTGCTCCATGGCATGGTGAAGAGGCCCCAGGGGTGTTTCTCCCTGAGGGAATTTTGCCAAATCAGTGCCATCCATGGTGGACATCTCTGGAATGAGGGTCCCACTCTCTCATCTGGTCTGGGGATTGTTCCTGGTTCAGCTGCATGATTTAACCCAGGGCCCTCTGGGACAGGATGGGATGGTTTCTGCACCCCTGGGATGCTGCAGGAGGGGAGGCAGAGCTTCTCTGTCCCTCCTGTGGGGCATCGCTCCCTCCTCCCCCCACCATGCTCCCTCAGGACCCACCTCTACCAGCAGGCTTGAGTAGGTCCTTGGGCACCCTTCCTGGTCCTGCCACCTCCTCTGGTAACCCGCTAGAGGCAGGGGTGGATGGAGCATCTTCTCCTCCCTGTCAGGAACTGGCAGGCTGCTGCAAAGGCTTGGCCTCCCAGCAGCAGGGCAGCCCTATTGGGGAAGAGGAGTGGGGCCGGGGGTGTTGTGCAACGTGTCCACTCCACAGCAGGCTGCGGGGCCAAGGCTCAAGGGCGAGTGTTGTAAACCGGTGGAGCGGCTGATGTAAGAGCGCTGCCCAGGGAGCCGCCTTGGGGCTGCCACCAGAGAATCATGGAATTGTCTAGGTTGGAAGGGACCTTTCAGGTCCCATCCCACACCTCGTGCCCTCTCCCAGATCAGCAGCCCCCTCCTGCCTGCTACCTTCTTCTTCCCACCACCCCAGCTGCCATCCCCCATCACTGCCAATGGGTACAGGGGCTCCAGCCCCCTCCATACCCGAATCTGTCCCCAGCTCTCAGTGGTGTGGTTTTGGGCTGCTGGAAGTCCTCGGGGTGGCAGCAAAGCTTCCAGGCTCCTTGTGCTCACCACAGCACTCTGTGGAGGCAGATGGTGCCTGCCGTGATGGAGCATCTGATGCTGTTGCAATGGTGGCACTTGCCAGCAGTTTCCAAATCCTCAGTGCTGAGAAACTGCTGCTG
Source organism: Scolopax mira (assembly GCA_004320125.1). Classification (NCBI taxonomy): domain Eukaryota; kingdom Metazoa; phylum Chordata; class Aves; order Charadriiformes; family Scolopacidae; genus Scolopax; species Scolopax mira. Next base: position 19,439 of record BJBW01003637.1, read on the forward strand.
CCTTTGAATCAGGTCGTGATGCTTTCACTAAGAAGAGGAGGGGTTTTTTTTTAAAGTCCACCTGCCTGTGGCAAGGCTGTGAGAGTAACTCTGGAGTAATTCTAGTCAGATGTTGCTTCATATCAAAATGCTACAGGAGAAACTAATTTTGGAGTAATTTTTGTCATCGAGGGTATGTGGTCAGGGAGGAAAGCCTGACTGAAACAGAAGAGGCTATTTTGGGCAGCACAAGGACACGGTGGGAGAGCCAGCCAGGCCAGGCCAGTGCAGTGGCAGTGGCCGTTGGCAGCATGAAGTGCCATCCTCCAGAAAGGACATCTCCATGGCTGAGCTGGGTGTCTGTCTGTCTGTCCATCAGTCCCCCCTCATCCATTCTCAACGTACCAGTGTGTTTCAGCCACAGACCCTTTTTAAATTTTGTGAGAATCAACAGCTGGTGGGGAAAGAACCCCTGGACATCCTCACTGAGCAAAAGTGGAATGGGGCTTGTCTGAGGTAGCCTGCTGGTCAGTCAAAGTCTGCACCAGCTGGCCAGCTGGCACTGATAGCCCCTTGGCCAGCTATAGCACGTGTCGTGGGGCTGGTCTTGGACCAGTGGAGGAAGCTGGGATAATGGAAGCAGGAGACAGGGGCAACATGACAGAAAACCAGCCAACTTGGCCTTACCTGCAACTCTGTGCTGAGGTCTGATGTGTGCTGTGTGTCACCCTGGAGCTCCTTGTGGTCCCAGGCCCCTGTCCAACTCCTATTGGGTCACTGTAAACACAGCTCCACCAAAGCAAGGCCGTGAAAAACCCTGTCAGGTGATGGGATTCCCTTCTTTTATTTCTATAGGTCTCAGACTCCTGTGGCCATCTCAGTAAATTAAGCAAAGGGCATTCACTGTGCCTCCATATCAAAGGAAATCCCACTCTCAGTTAAGTCTCTTGACTGCAGTTCCTGGACTTGTGTTCCAAGGCAGAGCCCTCCCTGTCTCCGTCCAGAAAAGAGGAGTTACTTCAGTACATTGGCTGCAGGCCCGAGGTAGGATATTGACTTTGGCATGGCTCCCTTTGGATCTTGTGTGCGCTCATGGTCAAGCACCCTGAGGAACATGTACTCTGCCCTGCTGAAGAGCACCTTCCCTTCCAGCCCAGTGTGCACAGAGAAGACTGGAGAAGACTGTGTGGGGCCAGATGCAAAGGCTGGCCTGGTACTGTGTGTTGTAGAAAAAGACTGGATAGTACTAAACTGTGGTTTTTAATAATAAAATTTCCCACCAAGGGAGATAATGAAAATCCTTGCAGAAAAGAGAGGCTATGGGGGAAGGAATGAATGCAAATAAGTTACTACAAATGTCTAAAGGAAAGCTGCTACTCACAGAGAAAAGGGAATGGTCTTCCAGCAAAGGGAGATCTCAAAGGGCAGCACAAAGAGACAAAATTACAGTAGAGGGACCAAATGATAGGCAGGCAGGAACAACAAAGAGGTAAGTCCTTGGCCAGGCATACGATGTGCTTGTAAAAAATGTTAAAGCAGTGCTAAGGTGAGGCACTATATGCAGGGTACCATCTTAAAAAAACCTCTTCTCCAGAGATTGGGACCCAAAATTGGGCGAGCCCCTCCAAGAAGAGGAGGGTGCCTCCTGCTTTCTCAACATCTGTTCTTTTCAGAGAGCTGCTCCAAGAACTTGCCTTCATGCAGCCTGTGAAGTCAGCCTCCTGAAGCCACGACTGTGAAGTCCTGGAAAAATGATAGCAAAAGAAAGGGTCAGTTGTCTGCCCCAAGATTGCACAAATCGGTGCAACAACTGTGTACCCATCCTTACTTTTTTTTTTCTTGAGAGCATCCCTTCCCATAGTGAACATGCACTATGGAGATGTCTGGCTTGATCTCCTAGAAACTTTTGTTTGTTACGCTTCAGTTGGTGCAGAAAAGCGCTGTGGCTCTCCATGCCTTCTGCTGTTTGCTTGAAACCAGGAGTACCTGCTTGTGCAGATTCAATGTGAGGAAAAAAAAAAATCACCTGTAAGCAGTACATGCCCTCCTACCTGAAGACGAAAAAGGAGCATAAAGACACACCCTGGACTAGAACCTCAAATCTTCCAAATTCCCTGAGTTCTCTTGCAGGAGAGGGACAGCAAGGGCTGGGCTGGAGGGGGCTATTTCCGTCGATACGCTGATGTGTCTGCAGAGACAGAGGGGTGCTCAGCTCCTCTCAGGCAGGCTGAATGAGTCCAACTGCATTGACAGCTTGCCTGCTTTACACCAGACAAGTGCCCAACGAGCAGGACTTGGATCTGCCCTAAACGAACAAATCACAGTGAAGCAATGTGTATTTTAACTTTGGTACCCTACAGAGACTGCAAACCTTATTTGGTGGGGCAGATATCTTGGGAACTCGCATGTATCCAGGCCTGGGGGCTCAGAGGGCTTATCTTTCTTTGAGAGGCTGTGCTTTGCCTGAAAATCACTTGTATGCTGAGGAAGGCTGAGACAAAAAAGGCCAGGCTGAGGGGTGCATGTAGTTCTTGGTAATAAGTACAATCCTAAGGTCCTTTTGAGGGTTCATGCCCTTCAGCTGAGCCTCTGTCAGTATCCAGGCTCTCTCTGCTGCAGCAGAGAATGGTTTGTCTCTCCATGCAGCATTTTGCCTCATCCTAAGATTAGTGTCAATGAAAGATGGGATCTGTTGCTTTCCAAACTTGCCTACCTCTGTGCATTCACTATCGAGGGAATCTGGACATCAGCAGGAACAAGATGGATGACTTTTAAATGGTATCTTGATCAAGCACCAAAGGCAACGTAAAGGCAAACTCTTTGCATTCTACAAAAACATTTTTGGAGTGTAACCTGGCCTGTTTATTTGGAAGTTTTAATTTAATCCCAGAGAAAAAAAAAAGGGAAAAAAAAAAAAGAAAAAAAAAAACCAACCGAAAAACGGTGTCATTCAAGGATTTACTGAATTATCCAGAAACTTGAAGTTTCCTTCTTGCAGAAACTGATGGCTAGCAAAAATTGCTCCTCTCTGGGGTTCTTGTACTTCTGAAGTTGCACGTTAAATGCAGCTAAGTAGGTCACTTGAGACCCTAGGTTTGGTGCATACAAATAGCTCCACTGTCTGCAGGTAGCTTGGCATTGCCTCCTCTCTGAGTGCTTAGGATCCTGCAGAGACAGCCTTCTCCTTGCCTGATCTCCCACGATCTAGCTGATCTCCTCTGCACCCAGCAGGACTCGCTTATGCGCAGCATCTTTACATCAGAGCAAGGACTTCTGAACTTGGACTGGAGGAAGCAGAATTTCGGAAAGGTGCCTGCAGCCAAGAGACTCACCTAGGTCGGGAATAGCTCTGACGGGACCTGGAAAGCAGACTAGTTATTCAAAGGAAGCCTGCCACTGTCTCTGGTTGAGGAGGAAGAAGTCAGGCCATCAGACAGTAGGATAAGCAGCATTCCAGTGCTGACAGCTGGGAATAGCGCAGGTCCCAAGCCCATGGAGCCCGCGAGCATTTTTGGCTGTCTCCTTCATCCCTCCTCTTCTAGTCCTTGCTCGTCTCCTATTACTGATCTGCCCAGCTTCCCTCTGCCTCCATGCTGGGATCCCGCCGTGGCTGAAAACCTGCCCCCTCCCAAAAGTAAAACAAACCGCTTAGTGTTCATCAAGTCTCCCTGGATGCCACTGTTCCTGAGCAGAAATTAAAGTGCTGGAAGGCAGATCAAGGTGGTGCAGACACAGCAGGTGTCAAAGGAGAAGGTTGTTGGCTTTATAAGATGGGAGACCAGCCTGTAGTGGTCTGAACCAGGTGGCACCAGCAAAGCGGGAAAAAAGCACCAAAAGCCGGGGGCTATAGGAAAACCAGTAAGTTGAGATAAATACGACGGTTATGAAAGTCATCACAAGTAGGCTGGGAAATGGATTTGCTGATTTAGCTGTTCTTGATAAAGGAGAGAGATAAAGGAAATCTAGAAGAGGTGCAGTTGTGCATAGCAGCTGAATGTCCCCCATGACTACTGTATTTTGGATGACTGGTTTTTGAGACAGGAAGTGAATGCAATATTGCTTTTTCACATCTTGTGCAAGAGGAGAGTGACGTGGCATCAGTGTGACTCTTACGTATACATGGGCACACAGGTTGACAGGCACCCACACGGACACACTCCTGCACAAAGGTGTGCGTGCCTGGGTTGAGAATCTGTCTGTATGGAAAGATGTAAGAGTTCAGTGTTATGTCCTAAGCTCAAATAAGCTCAAAGAGCAGAACATCATCTACTGTTGAGCTTTTCAGTTGCAAGAAAAAGTGAACCGAACTGCTATTTGGTCTCTATGGATAGGCCATCCTTTCTGATCTTCCAAAAATACTTTGATCCCCACTACATTAGTCCAGTTTTGTGCAGTACTGCTCCATCAACACTAACAGTGCAATGCTGAAAAGTTGCAGGCAATACCGAACACTCTGCAGTAACTATTTCCACTCATGTAAGTGTCACTTCAGCACACAGGGTCTCCTGTGACATTCAGGCTCCCAGTGTTGCGACAGCCTGGAAAAGACCAGATGCTGCGTTTTCTGAAGCTGGTTGCTGTAACTTTATCATCTGAGACTCACAGAGCACTTTGGATCTCGTCGGCAGCACATCCCAGAGACAGGAAGGTGCTGTCACGTCCTGGAGAAGGGCTGTATATCTAGGCTGGCTGCTCCGTGGAGGACTGACCCATCTCAAACCCTGCCAGCTTTCTCACCTCTCTTTGGTTGCATCGCCTTGAAGCAACTTCAAGTCCAGGCTTCTGAATCCCCCTCCCTCAAGGTGGTGGCTGGTTGGATCCTCCATGGGAGCCCTTACAAGGCCTAATGCAGCTCAGGCCATTGCTGCTGTGAGTTGGCTTTGAGCTGTTTGACAATTTGGGCTACCTTTGTAGCCCCTAGTCCCACAGCCACTAGAGGTGTGGTTGTGGTGGGATTTGCTCAGGTAAGGGATTTGCTTGCATCTTCCAAAAGGTAGGCAGAGTTAGCTCAGTCAAATCAATCAATCAATCAAATACTATTTGATTAACAGCTTAACCCCAGCTGGTTTTTTGGCCTCTCAACAGGACCAGGGGCTGATCCAGCCTCTTCAATGGCACAATTTGGGCTTTGCACCATTCTTGTGCAAGGAACCCTGTGCTGCATGTGCAGGATGGAGCTCCCTCAGCACCCAAACTGACTCTGAGCTTTTTCAAGCCTCTGCTTAAACGTGAGCTAAGGCAGCTATAAATAGCAGTCAGTGGCCCCTGGTTAACCCAGGGGCTTTGATCATGGAGCTGACTCTGTGTGTGTCAGTGCTTGGCTGCTTTTGGCTTCAGCTCTCACATCAGGTGGGGGCCAAGTTCATTAATACTCCTGGCTCATTGCTGCCTTGTAATGTGGGTGTTGGGGGGGGACCATATGTTTCATTAGACACCCATACATACGAAAACGCATATTTATATATTACATGGCAATAAATATGTTTATAAATAACCACAATATAAAGTTTGTAATAGAACATGTAAAGCATGAATTTCAAATTAAGACTTAAGTGCAAAGCTAACAGTAGAGATTTCTGAAGTTAAACACTGTATTTAAAATAAATCTCTTAAATAAAGGCAGCTGCCTCGGGGCAGGGAGGATGCTTGGCACCAACATTGCAAAGCAGGCAACGTCTCCACCTGGGAGACGGACGCTGCAGTGGGCAGTCTGTCACGGGCCTGGGCACTGCGTATCCCAGTGCTGCTGGCCCCAGCATTTCTTATCTGTGCGAGCAGGCATCCCATTTACTGAGTGGACTTCCTTCGTTTTGCAGCCCCCTCTCCCGTGTGGGTGTGTTATCACCTTATATGTGACATATCAAAGGCACTGCGCTGCACTCCAGCTTTAATTGCCTCTCCTGGGTCGTTCCAAAGTTTTGAGGCTCTTAAATCATCGTCAGGGCTCTGTGCCCCACTGCTGGGCACTGCCAAGGCTGTGCGTGGAGCACCATGTCCAGTCTGGGCCCCTGATACGAGAGAAGTGGTGACAAGTTGCGGCCAGCAGGTTGGCAAGTGTGTGGAGCACATGGCATATAAGGAGTGAGGGACCTGGGCTTCTCCAGACCAGACAAGAGATGGCCGACATGGCCGCAGATCTATCTTCCACTGCCTGAGAGGTAGACAGAGAATGCAGAGCCAAACCTTCTCAGAGGTGCCTGGTGAAAGGACAAGGGCCAAGAGGCACATCTGCAACACAGAAGACTGTGATGGTATAGGTGGAAACCACTATGCTCCAGCACTACGTGGCCCAGAGAGGTGATAGCATCTCTGTCCTTGGGGACCATCAAACCTCTCCTGGAGCAGACCCAAACATCCTGACCTGACTGTGAGGTGGCCCTCACATGAGGAGTGGGTTGGGGACAGACACCTTCAGAGCTCCCTTCCACATAAGGCTGTCCATGGTTATATGATTATATTATGTTTCCCCATTTGAAACTGTTGTTCTCTGAAAGCATTAACAGCTACTGATCCCTCTGACGTGGTCTGTGGGAGTCCAGAGACCCATCTCAGGATACCGAGGCTCTCACAGGAGCAGGTGAAAAAACACAGTGCTTAAAATTACGAGTAAGCGATAAAATGAGCAAATACAGAATGATGGGACGCAGATAGGAGATGGAGAACACATGTATCAGTGTGGTATAAAACCTGCCATTATGTGGCAAAGAAAGAAAGAAAGAAAGAGAGAGAGAGAGAGAAAGAGGATGAATCTCAAAATGGTTTATTAAAGGTCACAAAGCTTTTGCAGATAGGAAGTAGTAGAGGAGCATGAACTTAATACACTGTCTCAGACCAAAGCCCTTCCTTTAATTAATTTATTACTGATGTAAAATTGTCCTAATCTGTAGGAAGTAATCAGATATGCAAAAGCCAGGTTATCCTAATCTAAGGTAAACACACGCATCTCTTACTAATGCAGAGGTACCTTATTCTGTGTAAAGCAAATAAGCCTATCTGCTGGCTGTGTGAAGGGATGTGGCTCACAGACCTTTGGCCATGGTGTGTGATGTGACTCCTGCACCTCTGCAGGTTCCTCCCTGCCTCAGCTCCTGCTGCTGAGCAGATGGGCTCCTGCTGGGTGTCACTGTCACCCACGACATGCCCAGCTGCTGCCTGCGCTGTCATCTTCAGTAAGTTTGGCTGGTTCGTTTCATCACTCACCTCTAAGGTCTAAGTAGGTCTAAGACCTACTACATGAATGAAGATTATATCAGAGATCCTGTCATGCCATCAGCTGCTAGCATTAGACCACTCTTATTACTATTTTTTTCTCCATTTGTAAAGAAGGTGTACATAAAATGTGCAACTCCCTGTCACAGGACCTTGAGGATGCTGAAAACTGATGTGAGTTCAAAAAGGGGACCAGACACGTTCACAGAAGAAAAAGTGCACACAAAGACACTGTTGCCTTTTGGGGAAATGGAAAAAAAAATTGTGCCCAGGGATAGGACAAGAGGACACAAACTTGAATATAAGAAGTTCCACCTAAACATGAAGAGGAACTTCTTTACTTTAAGGGTGGCAGAGCACTGTAACAGGCTGCCCAGAGAGGTGGTAGAGTCGCTATCTCTGGGGACATTCAAAACCCACCTGGACAAGTTCCCGTGCAACCTGCTCTGGGTGGAGCTGCTTTGGCAGGGGGGTTGGACTAGATGATCTCCAGAGGTCCCTTCCAACCCCATGTGATTCTGTGATTTTGTGAAATGCTTGATCTGCAAATTGAGCTGGCTGGGGAATTAAGCCAGAGAGGAATCATTACAGGCTTGTCCAGCTCTTCTCTTCCTCAGGCCTTAGCTCCCTACCAGACAGGGTGTGGGGGAAGATGGACCACATTTGAGGTTAAGGACTCACAAAAAAAAAAGCTAGCATCACAGATACATTGGGATTTCTCCCTAAGAGCCTTCACAGAAGGCAAAATGCCACAGGCAGAGGAACACCTGCAGAGCAAAGAGCAAGGCTGCCCAACGCCTCCTCCCAACCCAAGACCCCCCAAGTAGGAATGCTCCTGGGGTTTGCAAATAGCTTGAAATCACCTGCAGGGACAGGTAGTGACCAGCCATCCTGAGATGACACTTCCCCACCCGTACACTTCAGCTGGAGAACCCAGGCAACATTGGTAACTTCAGTCACCCTGTACTGAGAGAGTTGGGACCGGCAGTGAGGGCACTGGTGGGCATCACTGGTGTAAAACTCACAGCTGCCTGCCCTGTGGCAAGTGAAATGAGTCTCTGGTTGATAATAAACAGGGCCGTGAGAAGCAGCAGCCCGAGAGTCTGAGATTTCTGTGATCCTCCTAGCAAAATATCAGCTTATCATCCAAAAGTTGCCCTTTATGTCAACACCAGCACCCCAACTTCTTAGTAGTGGGCTCAGTGGGAAGGGCCCAGATGTGGCTGAGTGGCATTTGAGCTCAGGGGCTCAAGTGTCTAGAAAAAGCCTGATGAGAGCCAGGAATTCAAGTGGTCCTGAAATAGTGATGAGGGCAGCTGGGGACTGCCTCATATGGACACACGGGCTGGGGCAGTGGGGCTTGGTATGCAAGGAGGTGGCACCTGCCCCACACGCTCAGTGTCACGTCTCACTCCCAAGGAGACTCGCGTGGTGCTGCATCTCAAACACACTGTGGAGACAGTCCTTTGCCTGCCCTACATGCAGCTGCAAGAGGAGAGAGGTCATTTTCACAGGCAGTCCCCAGAGCTTGAACTCCGTGGAACTCCTGGGTGATGAGGAGAGGCCCTGCCTGCCGAGCCATGCATGCCAGACTGCTTTCCCCTGCCCAGCTGCTTGCTGGCCACATTTCTTATTGCTTCTTAGAGTGCCAGGCAGCCCTTCGAATTGTGTGGCATGTGCTTCATGCTTCAAATGCGAAAGCATTGCTGTCAGAATGTCATCTAAGTGGTCACCAAGCTTTGCCACCAAAGCAGGACCCCAGAGGCTGTACAGCTCTCCCCAGCCTCCTGCTGGGATGTTTCATGTCCCATGGTGGGGCACGGCTCTCCCCACTGCCTTTACAAGTTCCCAGGCCTCAGCCTTTGCCTCCCTTGGTGAGGTTTGGAAGTATGTAGCATCCTCATCATGGGTTTCTACTGTGCTGGCCTGTTTTAGGGAACTTCACAGGGAGAGAAGAAAAAATGGTTTTCATAAGTTTCCATGTCTCACAGGATTCTGTGGTGGTTATCATTGTCCTGTCCACAGACAATCTCCTGGAGGGTGGACCGAAGCGTCTGACCCAAAGCCAGAGCAGACGTTGGCGTCGGATCAAGGTGTAAATTCAGTGACAGATCAAAGTCAGGTTTCAGCTCCAAAAACTGGAGCAGTGACTGGAGACTCTCTTGCAGTTTGCCTTTCCTGTGCCAGGTGAGTTTTGCTCTTTCCACAGGTTGTGACCCAGTTTCTACTTCAGTGACCACATCCTACAGTGACTGAAGGCCATCCAAAAGAGGCTCCTGATCTTTCCTGAGCTCTTTTACCGGGTCAGCTGAGACATCTTGATCTATGGGCCCCAGCACAAGGTAAAGCAAGCTGCTGTCTGGGGCAAGCTAGAGACTGCGAGAGGCAGGCATGATGGCATCCAGGAGGAGCACGCTAGATAAGCCCAGTGCCAAAGTGGCAGCCATCTACTTTGTGGCCATGGGACTCTGGCTTTTTGGAGTCGATTTTTTAACCTGTACGTAAACTGTGTGCTAACCTTGCTCTCCCTATTATCTTGCAGGGAAAAAAAAAAAAAAAAAAGGATATTTAAGCTTCCTCCAATTTTTTAAACTTGTTTAATGCCTTTCAGTCTGGGGCTGGACTCAGTTTGGAGGGAGGAGCAAGCAGATGCTCATGCTGAGCGGTTGTACCCAACAGAGATGTGTTCTCTGTGCTTATTGTTGCAAAGTTCCCCCATGTCGGTGGCAGATGCTCTTTGGGGTGCACAGGGCTAATGCCCGACTGGATCAATCTTAACTCCAGGCTTCAAACAAACACGGTGAGCAGATGCCCTCCAGCAGATGCCTCCAGCAAGCAGCACTGCAGCCTCCCTGTCATCCCTCTGGGCACTGCCAGGTTTCCTTTCCCTGTCTGGACTCCCTGGGAGGTCGCTGAGGATCTGCCTCAGGCACAGGCAGCTGCATCTTATACAAGTGCCTCTGCACAGCCCTTTACTTGGGGTGCCTGTCGGCACAGAGTTTAGTCCAACCCAGACTTCTCCTCTAGGCGGGCCTGGGGGATGGCAGCAGAAACCCCTGTTTTCCTTCCTACAAGAGGAAGATGGGAGTCCCAGCTCTGCAGGGCTGGTTGAAAGGCTGGCCAAGAGTCTATTGAGTTAAAGAGCCCGTTTCGTATCCAGTGCAGATGCAATGTAAACATGCTAAAAATCCTCTGGCAGCAATTCTCGCCCTGAACTCACACAGACTTATTGGGAAACCAGTTGCAGACAATTGCCCAGCCTTCTCCTTTCTGCTCCTGGCCCTGTATGTTTCCGTTCTATGTCTCTGTATCCTGCAGTGGCATTCAAGGGCAACGTGAAACAAGGGCTGAAAGTAGCAGTTGAAAGCTTCTCCACAGAACTGTAGGAAATTGAGTGTGAACAGGGAGTAGTCTCCAAAAGCCAGAAGTGGAGCATCAAGGAATTTCAGGCTAAATGACCTTAACCCTGCCCAATGCTGAGCTGATGGGAATCATCCCTCCGCTTCGCCCAGTGGCAGGACTGTGATGGTGAAACAGGGGATATGAGGCAAGGTCTCGGAGCTCCCCTGTGGCAGGTGGCACATATTGCAGGACCCAGTGGGGCCTTTCCCTTCTTGGCTCAGAGCATCCCCTGCCTTCATTGCGTGGGGAGCAGGCGGGCAGCGGTGGGATCTGTGCTGGCCACTGATCACACAGAGGTGGGGTGCTGTGAGTGCTGACAGCTCAGGGCTGAAGCCCCGGATTTATTCTGAGAAGAGCTGCTGCACAGGGCAGTGAGCTCTGTACACATGCCTGTGCAGCCATGGAGCACAAAGTCAACACAACCCCCTGCCAGGCCTTGAGCAGTAGCTGAAGGGAGGAGCCACCAGGCTCCTGTGTCCCTTCCAGGTGAATTTGGGGGAGCTCAGGCTCCTCTCTGTGAAGAAGGTTTCCCCAGCATCCTGCTGGGATGCGGCCTGAGCTTGGCAGGTGCTCAATGACTCTCAGGTACCCTCAGGACATAATGGGGCAAGTCCACATCAAAGTGCTTGTGGCCTGCCAGGCTGGCATGGCTTGACAGTGACTGTGTAACACCAGCCACCCCCAGAGGGATTAAGCCTGAGACTGAGCATCTTGCTTCGCTCCTTCCTCCGAAGGTAGGCAGGGTGTTTGAGGAACTGTCTGGTGGCTGGTTTTGTGGTAGTTCTGCAAGGCCAAAAGCTGCCGAAATCTCGTTCTTGCTATTTTACCTTTTGCTGCTAGTCTTTGTTTAATTAAGCCACAGTTATTTACCATGCCCTCTGGTCCTCGTGCTGTTCTGTGTGCTGCCCTGGAGGCCGCCTGGGCTCGGGGCTCTCAGCAAGGCTGGGAGGCGCTGGCAGGCTCAGACGGACTGCACTCCTGAGTGTGTAACCCTGGGGTTATCTCTGGAAAACCAAACAGCCTGGAAAACCAAACAGCCTGGCAGGTTATGTGCATGCATGGCTAATGGGGGAGGAATTTTCACAGCCCTTAAACTTGTCCCAGTTACCTTTCATCTCCTATAGCCTTTATCATCTCCCCGAAGGGGTTGGGACAGACTTAATTGGAAATGAGGGCTGTGGTAGTGGGTGCCAGGTTAAATATGTGTGTTTTCTTCCTGAATAAGGTAATCTGCATCCTGGCATATATTAGGTATGTGGGTTGGCTCACACATCTGAAGATTTTGGGTTGCCTTGTCTTCACCCTGGTACGTCCACACCACACAGTTTGCTCAGGACAGCTTCTCCCCACAACCACACAGAGCATCTCCTGCATGTCAGCATCCCATGCACTCTCCCCATCGCCCTCCCAGCCACCTCAGGCAGTGCCGTCTGCTCATGCTAGTGTCATCTGCCCCTTGGTACTTCCCAAAAAGCCACAAGGCCGCAGGAGACATGTTTGGCTGGATCAGTGCAGCTCTGCTCCTAGGAAGCAGTAGTCATGGTCCCAAGGATCACATGTCATTGTTTCCCAGGAAAAAAAAGAGTAGCCAGGTCACACATTCATGCTGGATGCTGCAATCTGGTGGCTGCCCAGAGCTCTAGTTTGCAGTAGACATGCTGCCACAGCCAGCCCCAGGGCTTTCCAAAGGGATTGGCACTATCCACTCACCGCAGGAAAGACAAGCGCTGAAGGTCACAAGCCTACCATTCCCTGTGGAGCTCTTCCATTGCACTCGCGAGAGCGTATCCCCAGGGTGCTCAGAGTGGGAGAAAAGCAAGTGGTCTCATGGAGAGTAGAGCCAGCACCCCACATTACCTTGTGGCTCCATGTCTTCGGCTGATGGCACTGCAGGGATGAAGGGAGGTCCTGCTGGGAGGTCTCTTGCCTTTACTGGCCTTGATTTTCCTGAAAACAGATGTATTGAAATCCTTTATGCTTGGGTCTAATGTTGACCTCTGGCTTGCTGTTGAGCTGTGGGTTTCAAAGGTTTTGGGAAGAGGACACATGGACTGAATTGCCAGTATCAAAAAACCCCTGCTTATCGGAAACAGGGTTAAACCAGAGTAAGCTAGGAGGAATGAAAGAGGCTGCCACCCTAAAAGAAAAAAATGAGCACAGTGTTTTATGTCTTGGCGCTTAGTGGTATAAATTCCCTCCAAGGGATGACAAAATGCTCAGCCCCAACACTCCCACATTGCTCTAATGGGAAAGAGACCGCCTGTTTCCCGAGAGGCGGCTGTGCTCCAGAGGGTGGACGTCAGCACTTCCCCATGAGCTTGGGCACCTCCTGGGTGACTGCCAGTCTCTGAGAAATGCCTTGCACACCTTAAAAATCAGGACCTCTGTAGCTTATGGGCATCCCGCTTGAACAGACAGGCCAAATTACAGGAGATTTAAAAACATTCCCTCAGGTTTTCCAGGGAGGGCTGGCTGGTGGGGCATCTTACCAAAAGCCACCTGAGACGAGCTAAAGTTACAGTGAACAGTAGTGAGCATGTAGGCAAATCTTTCACATTTATTCATTCGAAGTTGATTAAAATTCTGGCACTAAAATGAAAGAAAGAACACATCTTGGAAATGGAAACGGCCTCTGAAGCTGCCTTGGCAAGCCAAGTATTTGAATACTTCTTATATGAAAATGGAGGCGATGTCAGAGCCGTGGCTACAGGGCTCTACCCTCTGCTCATTTTCCAGTCTCATCCCTGCCAGTTTGCCACAGCAGCATTGTCCCAGATGCTGGGCTCCAGAGATGATGTTTTAACTGCAGGGCCCGCTGGAGGTTTAGGATTGTTTTAAATAATGCAGGCTGCTTGATTAGTTGAACCAGCCTCCCTCTGCCAACACACTTGCTATGTATGGCAAACATGCTCCATTTTTTGGCTCCAAGCACACTTTCCATGTCATCAGTGCAAAAAATGAAGTGGGCACGATGCGTCATGCAGGTAAGATGATACTTCAAACCCTCTGCATCCCTCCCCCCAAATAATTTAAAAAAAAATCCCTCATTTATTTAACAGCACAGGAAAGAAACCATTTAATCTACCAGACACAAAGATAATACTAATTTATCTTTGTTGCTGTGAGCGCTAGAAACTTGATCCAGCGAGCTGCTCCGTGAGAAGGCGGTTGTTTCTATTTTTGTGGGGACTGGTATTCGTGGGATTAAGCACGGTGCTCTGGGTGCAGCCCCAGCTCCCCGGGTGCCTGCCTTCAGGCAGTACGGCAACAGCACGATCTCGTGTGGGGCTGAGGGCAGAGCAAAGCCCTGTGTGGTGCAGGTTGGTCTGGCAGAGAGACCAGAGCTGCCACCAATCATGAAATAAAGATGAAATTCTCATCCCAGATGAGACTTTGGCAATGGGTAGGATTCAGGCAGCATCGCTCCAAAGAGGAATATCAACCCTACCTATGTCTTTTGCTCCCACTGAATCCTTCTGCAGTGCTCTTCCCGTCTCTCTGCCCATTCCAGACTCATGAAGCAAACAGATACTCAACAGGGAAGACTAAATACAGCACATACACCAAAGCCCATTGCAAAATGTGGGCCCTGCAATCACAAACAGCCATAGTTGCCTGGGCTGATGCTCTCATCACCCACCTTCCTGGTATCTGCTGGTAGGAGGGACAGCTGCTGGTGATTGACTTTGGCAGCAGGGGCTGCACGGTGGTGCCAGACTGCAAGGGGCTGACCCTATCTTACTGCTTTTCTCTCTTAATTCTAAGTCTAGGAGGAGAGAGGAAGGTGAAAAAAGTCACCAAGCAAAGCATGTGCTTGAGAAGTGAACAGATTTGTACCAAGTCCAGCCAATATGATCACAACTGTTGGGCCTCCTAGCCTAATACCCTCAAGGAGATCTGCAGACAGCCTGATGTTAGCATACAGTTCCTGGAGCCCCACACCGAAATGTGTCCTTTGTACTCTTGTAGTATGAGAAGCAGGCAGCAAGGCACATTTCCCATGCAGCTGATATTGATTCCAGCACTGACAATCAAGAAGGAAGACATGAATGGGCTGTGATGGACAAAACCACATGTACTTTTATTTTAAAGCAATCTGGGTCTCCAGCATTAGCCACTCTCTCCCCTGGAGGGAACCGTAACATCTGCTACAATAAGTACAAGTGCTGATGCTGAAGAGCAGTGTCCTGCAAGGCTATGGAAGAGCTTTCATAATCAGCACTAACCTGGTCATATCTCTTTTTGTGGCCAGGTTGAGGTAACTTGGCTGGTTAGCACAGCATTCTCTTGGATGCTCCTGAAGAGCTTTTGGAGGAGGATTATTCTGGACATACATGGCAACTCGCTGCATGACACCCTACATCTGGGATTTGCACTGGGTTTGTGCTCAAATCCGAGCCAACGGTCCAAGGTGAGAAGCCCCGCTTCCGGCTGAAGAGTGAGGGTTGGCCACACCATGTCCCAGCAGAGCACACCATCAAAAGGAAGCCGTGCAGGTATGTATCAGCAGCAAGGATGCCTGGCTGATAGTGCTGCTCAGAGAACACCAAGGAATGGATTAACCTCTACCATGTCTGAGGTAGACCTTAGGAACGGCCAGGAAAGGAACAAAGTGGAAATGCCATCTGCAGCAGTGCATCTGCAGCCACGTCTCAGATGCTCTGCACAACCGTGGTTTCCCCAGTGTCAAAGGAGAGCGCAAAGGATTTTTAAAGGTCTGGAAAAGTTTCTCCTTCAGGAGCAAGGTAGGGTAATTCAGCCTTGAGAGGAGAGATGAGGTACAGCTGTGAACAAAGAGAAACT
Organism: Scolopax mira; assembly: GCA_004320125.1. Classification (NCBI taxonomy): domain Eukaryota; kingdom Metazoa; phylum Chordata; class Aves; order Charadriiformes; family Scolopacidae; genus Scolopax; species Scolopax mira. Next base: position 34,832 of record BJBW01003637.1, read on the forward strand.
GTCTTTCACCAGGTGAAGCTCTTAGGTGTCCTGTTACAAGGAAGCAAGCAGAGCTGGTTTCTTCCCACAGTGCAGAGCTGAGAGGAGGAAGTCCCTGCTATAGGATATTGAGGTTTGCAAGAGTTCAAAAAGGGATACCTTGAAGAAATAAGCCATCAAGGGCTATTAGATGGAGACACCTTGTCTGGCTCAAGAAATGCTGATCACTGGAACTTGGGTGAGGTTTCAGGGAGAACCGCACGTTTTCCCAGTCTCCTCTCCTCCTTAAAGATAATTTCTTTTTCTGTGTGGCTTTTTTCTCCCCTTAATTTTGTTGAACGTTCCTTGGGGAACAAGAAAGGGAGGTTATGTGTGGAGCACAGGCTGTCCCAGGGTTATAATGCTTTATTGCTCACTGGCAATAAATAAGATCTACTGTGATAGTCTGAGAGAAGGGCAGATTGGCCTGTTTTATAGCCTCCTTTGTCTCCCTGCAGCTCCCAGTACTGCTTGGAGTCATGAAAGAAGCGGCCCTGGAAGCAGAGGATGAGGTTTGCCGTTGCTTGCTGCATGGGTACCTTCACCGTGTGCTTCTCATTGCTGTCGCCCCAGGTCTGGAGCAATCAAAGTGAGTGAGGTGTTAAGAGTGTGTCCATGGCAGTATCATGAGTCTAGGAGGACATCCTGGTCCAGGACACCAACTGTGCTGCTGGCAGTGAGGACTGAGTGTACCCAACTGAGTGTTTGTGGAAGGAACATGAGAAGCTGAGCTGGATGAGAAGCTATCACGTGTATGAGCTGGTCCCTGCTCTGGATGAGCCTAGCAGCAGATGCAGTCCTCAGTACATAGAGAAGATGGAGAAATCTGCAGACTGTTGGAAATCAGAAAGACAAATTCTTCCTAAAAAAAGAAATTAAAAAAAAAAAAATTCAATCAAATGTGTGTGGGTAGGGGCTGTTGTAGGGGGCATGTTATTGCCAGGCTAATTTTCCAAGCAGTGATGAATCAGATGTTTTGTTGTGAAGTTACATGCACCCAGAGAAGAGACAATAAAGACATTTCTTGGTATGCCTTATTAAGCATCTAAAAACAGTGGTGTGATGCTAGCAGGTACCTGTGATGCTGGAGCAGCATTGGGCTCACTGCTTCTGGGAATGGAGGACCTTTTCTCACAATTTGTGTTTTTACTCTGTTAGATAATGAGCTCAGCCACGGCAGAGTGAGACTGCATCTTTGCCAGGGTGTTTATGTGTTGAATGCAGAACCAGAAATGGAGCATGGGCAAGGGGAGCTTAGAGCTGTTAAGCAGAGGATGGAAAAACAGACTAGAAGGCAAGTCCTCTGCTTTTATTTTTTTTTTTTTTTTTTTTTTTTTTTTTTTACCTCCAAAGAGTGTTACTTCTGGATGGGGAATAGCTGGCCAGACCTTGCTGGTTATTCTGGGGTAAGGAGCCTCCAATTTTCCTGGTCCAAACTGGACCTGCCTGGTCCTGGACACCAAGGGTAGATACACAATGTGAGGTGGCAGCTTGGCTGAAAGCAAGTGAGCAAGAAGTGTGTGTGACAGCGTGGCTTCTGTGAAGAGTGGAGGAACTGTACCAGAAAGCAAGGTGGGGCACAGAGATGAGGCCAAAAGAGACAGTGAAGGGTCAGCTACTGCCCATGAGAGCCAACAAGGCATCCATTATGATGAATTCAATCCACAGCCATTATAAATGGCAGTCAAGAATGCCCTTTATCCTTTTAAGACTGCGTTGCTTAATCTTTGCAGGCAATCTCACCCATCCAAGCAAGGGACACTCAGCTGCCCATCTTTGCCCATGCTCCTGGCCATGACCTGCAGCAAGAGGGCACAGCAGCACTTCACATTGCTTTAAATATTGTGTCCAGGATAAAAGGACCTCATGGACCTGCCTGGCAGGAGACACCTTAGTGAGGCAGGGTACCAAAGGACTGGAAACAATCCTTCAACACCCATATCGGTGTGTTTGAACCTAGATATGTATCTGTCTCTATATGTCTGTGTATATATACACACACGAGTGTGTGTGTCACCAAGTGGGAGCCCTCTTATGTTCTACTAGCTCAGCTGTCCACCAGAGAGACCAGCTTGCCTGTGACCCTTGGGAAATGCTCCTGCTCTGTTGATGTTGGCTGACAGTGCTTTTCTTTCCTGTTCCCAAGGTGGAAGGATCAGATCCCCAGAGCCAGGTCAGAGCTACCAGGGCCAGGAGACATCCCACCCATCATCCTGTCCTGCACTAAACCTGGCCTTGCCCTCCTAGCAGTCTGTATCACCTTGTCCTGCCTCCTCCATGAGGGTGCAGGGAAGCTTTGAGCAGGGTTTGGTGACCTAGCTGGTCATCCCAAGGCTGGCAGGTGGGATGTGCAACAGGGCTGGGTGTGGGTTGTGACATCTGGAAGTGGAGGTCCTGATTTCCTTCTGGGTTCTCCCCAGGTCTCGCAGATAACACAGCGTCTGGTAAGAGCGGGACGACAAGCAGGGCCTTCTTGCAGCCTTCTGCTGCTCCCCAGTGGCTGCATGGAGAGGGATCACGGGCAGATCCTAATGGGTGAAGCCTGGGTGGGAGATGGGAGGGCACTGTGACATGTCTAAGTGGAGGTCCTGACTTCCTTCTCCATCTTTCCCAGGTCTGACAGATAACTCTCACCGCGCTGGAGAAAAGCAGGATGATAAGGATGTGATGGAGATTGCAATCACAAGCCTAGACTTTTTTAGAAAATAAGCAAACTTTTTTAGACCCTTTTGGGCACCAAACAGTACTTTCTGGGTTTATTTTCCAGAATCCATGAAAGGGATTGAAACCAGTTCAATTTCCTTACCCTAATAATTCACTTGCTTCTTAAAAGATCGTTCTCTCCTTTTCTGTTCTGAAATAAATGGCATCAGGGCAAACACATCAAGTTTCCAGCTACTTCTAGGGTGATGAGAGTAGCTCTTGCTGTCATTTGCTGAGAGCAAGAAATTGTTTCCTTAGTGCATTCATAAAATGAGTCTTCCAGATGGCCTGAATGTTGTTCCTTTCCAAATTAACCCTGTTAATTAATGGAAAGAATACTATGGTAAAGGATGTTGTTATTTTAAGTTTCTTGCCAGGCTGCATCACAGCAGGTGCTAATATTTCCTAGTTGTCCCAAGCAGTGCTTTAGATTTGTAAACTTATTTTTCTAGGGCTGTTTGGCCTTTGGGAGGTGGGGGGATTTGGCCACATGTCTCAGTGTTGGTGTTCCTCCTGCCTACTCTGAGGCTTTTCAGACCCTGAAGTAGGATTTGTAGTTCTTGGGCCCAAAGTATTCAGACTATTTGTTCAGGATTGAAAAAGGGATATTTGTTATCTGGGAAAAGCTTTGGATTTTTGCAACTGAAATAAAAAATACCTTTATTTGAATACTCTGAAATGTTATTTTTAGTAACTTAAGCATTGAATAAGATGTTTTCCTAGGAAGAAACGGGTGTTTCATCAAATCCAGTTTTTCTGCTGGAATAAACTTTAGACAGCAGATTGCAGGCAGTTTAATTTTGAGCATTGACACACAGCACAGAGTCAAGTTGAACTGTATTTTCTTTATGGGGAACAAGGTTGCAGTAGTTTAATAACTGATGTGAGGCATGGGGTCCCACTGAATTTTTGTATTTCTTTTTTGGTTTCTTTTACAAGTATGACATTCCTCATCTTTAGAAAAAGAGTGCTTAAAAGTCACTAGGAAGGAATAGGAATAGTTTAAAACTTAGACCAATAATGAGAAGAGAATCTGAACAATCATATAGCAGAAAGGATATGTGTAATTTTATGTGAACATTATAAAATTGATCACACTATTTAGTGTGAAACCGCCTTTGTATATTTGAAAAAAATGTTTGCTGTACTAGGAAGAGTTAAAAATGAAAAAGTTATTTAGCACTTATTGGGGCATGCTGCTGGACTTTTGTATAGCATTTTGCATGCTGCTGCTCAAGTGAGTGCAGATTTACTCTTATCTTTTCAGTGGGAGCCTTCTGCTATCTTCAAGCCCTCCCCTTGAAGAATAAGGGAGAATATAAATGTCAGTGAGAAAATGAAACTCCCGAACTGTTTGAATTATATATATAAAAAAAAAAGCCCAAAAAACCAACCTGAAAATATCCAGCAAATCTCTCCAGAAGTTGAAGGAAAAAACCCCAGTACCTCATAGAGCACAAGCCACTCTATGTGCATATATATAATTGCATACAGTGGGGCACTCTCTGTGCATACATATACCTGTATGTTCTTTTATCTATATACATATATTTAAAATAATGCTTTTAAAAAAGACCTCACACATTTTAAGAATCTGGCTGTACTATGTGTCCTCTCCATCAGTGCTGCCCAAGCTAATGCTGAGGTGCACCAGAGATTTCTACTGTACCTACTAACCTCTGGACCCTTTTCCACTGTCCCTCTGCTCCCACCCGCCCTTCCCAGCCAGCTGCTGTGAGGAGTTGCTGCTTCGGTGGTGAGGTTACACCATGGAGGGAGCCTGATGTCAGGGGAAGGCAAAGACCATGATGGAATTAAATTGAATGCAAGGACAGGTGAGCAAGGAGAGCCCGTTAGTCTCCCAGGAGCACTGCACATTGCAACCCCCAGCACAGACAACTACTAGAGGCTTGTATATCCATCTGGGCAGGCAGTCATGGCCCCTTCCCAGGCTGAGGAATGGGTCTGGAAAGCAGGAAAAGGACCATACATGCAGGAGGGTCCCTGCTGGGGCCTGCCTGTCCTCCTCCTTCCCATCACAGAGATATTGCTCTTGAGGGCAGTCTCTCTGTACCTTTCCTTGGGTTGGCTTTCACAGTGGTAGTGACTCAGTGCCTGGGTGGAGACAATGTTGGACGTCCTGGGCAGAAAAGAGTAAGCTGAGGGTGGCAGTGCTGGGACAGCCCCTGGAGATCAGGCAGATGCCCAGGGACCTACCACAGCTCTCAGCCCTGGTCTGTATGGGTGATGAGGGCATCAGGGAATATTTTGCATGGCCTGGGTGTGCCTGGATAATGCTCTGATGTGCATCCATCTGTCCTTTCCACTCCCCTCCCTGACCACTAGGACCCCTTTGCCTGGTGTCTCTGCCCCAGGGATGATCATCATCCCTGCCCCAGGGATAATCATCATCCCTGGGACCTGCACACCCCTGTTCCCTGGGGAATGCCCAGGGAAACCAGTTGCCCAGGGATGCTAGGACGCTGTCCCAGGGAGAAGACAGTTGGGTAAGTCTGCCCACTTGGGCTGTAGCACTGGTAGGGGTGTGTATCAGGGCTGTGCTGTGACACTGTTGGCGGAGGGGAGGACCTGAGGGTACCTAGGTACAAGGAGGTACCTAGTGCTCATGGGGTAACACATCTTGGGACACATGGTCACTCTGGCCATGTCACGGGCTTGGGGCATCTCCCTTGTGCCAGTTCGCTGGGCCAGCTGACCCAGAGCTGTGCAACACTGTGGTTTCTCTGTCTACCTGACAGTCCCTCTTGGCCTGAGCTCCCAACTGACTTGGCTGTGCCAGAGCCCTTCCTATGCCAGCCCTGTAGCTGGTCCCCAGTCTCTTCCACAGCACGCAGGAGATCATCACAGAGTTTTCCTTTCTGAAGCAAAGACCCGTCGTCTCACAGACAGACAGTGGTGCCAGCAAGTGTGTATCCACAGCAGTAACGGATTACGTGTGGGGAGGTTTCATGGGGAGGCCAGAGAGGACAAATGCTGAGCATCCATGGACAACAGATGTGTTTGAAGCACATCTTGGGGTCTTGGGGGTGGACAGACACTCCTGCCACCACACGCAGCCGAGTGGCAAGCCAAAAGCCGTGGAGGGGCAGCGCACTGGCAGCTTCCAGCAGGGTGTGTAGCACGGCAGCCCCCCCGTGTCGCCGGGGGCCATCTCCTCGGCTTGGGCGATGCCACCCTGCTTGCCCTGGTGGGAGGAGGCTCCTTTCCCAGGCAGCGGCAGGTGCCTTATCCTCTTGCTGGGCTGTTTTCCTCCCTCCGCCCCTGCTTTTTGCTCTCCTTGTTGTGCTCCAGCGGCTTCTTCCCAGCCTTCAAGGTCGAGGACCGGCGGGGGGCGGCGGGCCGCCCCGGGGGCCGGTGTTTTTTTGGAGGGAGCGCCCGCATTCAAGGCTGCCGCTGCCTTCCCACGCCCGGCGCAGGTGCTGCGGGGCCCGGTTCACACGGGCGGCTCTCACAACAACCCCCGCCCGATAAGGCGGATGAGGCGGGGGGCTCGGGGACCCTTCGCCCCCCCCCCCAACAACCGGGGCTTTTTGGGGCGGTGGGCCCCGAGGGGCGCCCGGCCTGGGACGGCAGCTGCCCCGCCTGAAGCCGCACGCCCCGGGGCCCCGGCTGGGGGCTCCCCAAGGGCGGCCGGTCGCAGCCCCCGCGGCGGCGGGGCGGGCCGGGGTCTCCGCCGGCGGCAGGCGGTGCCCGCCGTGCCCAATGGCCGCCCGCGCCCGGGCATAAAGGCGGCGGCGGCGGCAGCATCGCGCTCCCCCCCGCCGGCCGGGCCCCCCGGAGCCGTCCCTCCCGCTGCCGCCGCCGCCATGGGCCGCCCCCCGCCGCCCCTCCGCCTCCTCCTCAGCATCCTCCTGCCGCCGTTACTGCTGGCCGGGACCGCCGCCGGGACCCGCCGCGCCCGTGAGCCGGGGCTGGGGCCGGGGCCGGGTGAGGGGAGGCGGGTGGGCCGGGGAGCTCCCTGCTCCATTCCGAGGGGCTGCGGTGGGTGGCCACCCCCTCAGGGCTACTTGCTGCCCCCACTTCCCCGCGATGGGCTATGGGAGGGTCCTTCCCCCTGGGGTGTCCCCGTCCTTTCCCCCGATGATGTGGGGGTCTCTGTCCTCTGTGGCATCCTTCCCACCCCGAACAGCATGGGGGTCCCTGCACTCTGGGGGGTTTGGTGGGGGTCCTTGCCTGCCCTGGGGGAAAACGAGAGGCTGCAGTTCTCCCTCCAGCCTTGCAGGAGGTCTTGGGGTAACCCCCTGGCCAGTCCCACCTCTCCACAGGGCTGTGCTGGGAACCCCCCAAGTAGAGGAGCTGATTGGGATGCTTGACGCCGGGTTGGGGTCCCTCTCTCCTACAGCTCCTGCTGGCCCCTCCTGTGCAGCCTCACGCCAGGCCGCCTGCGGTGCTGCCTGCATCCCCGTTCCCTGGCTCTGCGACGGCGAGCAGCAGTGTCCCGATGGGACAGATGAGCAGTGTGGTGAGCAGGGGAGAAGCTGACACCCATCCTCAGCCGTGGGGTGGCTGGGGGACTTTGCTGTCTGGACATTGAGGGGCTCTGGAGCTCTGGGGAGTCGTGGGGCATGGCCAGCCAAAGGCACTTTGCTCCTTGCTGGCTCTGTCAGCGTCTCCTGTGTGGCACCCTGCATGGACCCGTGTGCCACAGAACTTCTGGGGGATGTCTGGGGCATGGGAACAGATGCTGGATCCTCTGCCGAATGAGGCAGCCCCCACCTGCTAGAGAGCCCTGTTGGGGGCTGCTGTGGGCCAGCCCCTTGTCATTGCCAGCACCTGATCCATGCCAGGACAAAGGGGACCCTTGTAGTTTTTCTGGAGTAAGTAGGTCCCTGGTGTCCCTGCAGATGTTGCCTGTGGTGGTGACCCCCACGTTTGGCAGTGTGACGATGGCGGGTGTGTTTCTAGCAGCTGGCGTTGCGATGGTGCTGCTGACTGCTTGGATGGCTCTGATGAACAGGACTGTGGTACGTAGTCCCTGCTGGGGGGGAGGCCGAGCAGGGGGCTGTGTCTGGGTGCACAGAGCTGGGTGTGAGAGCTGCTCTTTCCCCTCAGTGTGTGGAGCAAAGAAGGTGCAGTGTCCTGGCACCCACCACTGCATCCCGCACTGGGAGCTGTGTGATCGGCACCAGGACTGCGAGGATGGCTGGGACGAGGAGGGGTGTCCCCAACAGCCCTGTCTGCCCGGGCAGTGGCAGTGTAGGAACAGGGTGTGCATCATGGCCGAGTGGAAGTGCAATGGGATTGATGACTGTGGTGATTCCTCAGATGAAGATGTCTGCGGTAAGTGGGCACCCTGGATGCTCCACAATGGGGCAAGACCTGTCCAGACCTTGTGTAAAGTAGGGGATACTTTTGCCTTCCTGGACAACAGCTCCCCTTGGGATGGTGGCAAGCATCCCAGAAAGCTGTTGATGCTTTGCAAGGCCTCCCCACAAGTCTGGGACCCACAGCTTCCCCTGTGCCTACCTGGTATGGGTCTGCCCTCCTGATATGATCTGTGTCATAGCCCCCTGCCCACCTGGCATGGTACGGTGCGACGAGGGAAAGTGTATCCTGGAGTCCCTGATGTGCAACGATGAGGACGACTGCCTGGATGGTACTGATGAGCCCAGCACGTGTGGTGAGTTGTGTATGGCTGCTGGCCGCTACCCGTGTGGCTGGGGCCACGGCACGGAGCCCACCTCACGCCACCCTTCCCATGTGTCCCCCGCAGGTCGGAGCTGCTTTGTACGCAATGGGGGCTGCGCAGAGACGTGTGCTGACACGCACTGGGGCGTGCAGTGCTCCTGCGGGACCGGCTGGGTGCTGCAGGCAGATGGGCAGAGCTGTACTGGTAAGGAGAGGGTCAGGGTACACACTATTTGGGCACGCAAGGTGCCAGGAGCTGGGTCTCCCCAGAGCCACCGCTGTAAGGGAACGCATCACGGCTGTCCCTGCAAAGGCTGGGTTTGGGTCATATCCCAGTAGCAGCTGGTGTGTGCTGGGACACAGATCCTGGTACCTTAGGGAGCCCACCTGTGGTCCTTGGGGAAGCAGTGGCCGTGGTGCCTGGGGGCAGCTCGCCAGCCCTGCGGCAGGCTCCTGGCAGCGCCTATCCCTGCAGATGTGGACGAGTGCTCCCTGGAGTACAGCCCCTGCAGCCAGCTGTGCAGCAACACCCCGGGTGCTTTCAGCTGTGCCTGCCTCCAGGGGTACACCCTGCGGCACGGCACCGCCTGTGAAGTGGCAGGTAGGGTGAGCCGGGGAGCCTGGGCTGGTGGAGGGGGCTGGCTGGTCCCCCCAGCTAGCCGGGTCACCGGGTGACATCCCCCTTGCCTTGGCAGACAACGCGACGCAGATCTTGGTGGCTGTGGGAGAGGACCTGGCCCTTCTGGATGTGCGGACCCAAACCTACCGACCCCTGCTCTCCAGCGAGACCGAACCCCGTGCCCTGGTGTACGACCTGCTCCGGGAAACCTACTACTGGCTGACAGAGGAGGGCGAGCTCCGTGCTCGCCCCCCAGGGAAGGGCACACAGCCCCTCTATGCAGGTGGGAAAGAGCGAGGGTGCTGGGTGCCATAGCAGGGCTGAGATGGGTGCTGAGAGCTGTCCTGCCACCCCAGCCCTGCTTTTCCCACGGAGGAAGGAGCAAACCTGGGTTTTGCCTCCTGGCCTGGAGCAGAAGTGTTGTGCCTTAAACCTCTTTGTCTCTGCAGATGCCGGGGAGGTGAACAGCATCTCTGTGGACTGGTTCACAGGGCAGCTCTACTGGGCCAGCAGCCACCCTACAGCCATCTGCGCGGGGCTGGGTGACGGCCGGGGCTATGTGACAGTGCTGGGGAAGGATGTGGCACCAGAGCAGCTGACAGTGCATCCATCTGCAAGGTAAGGAGTATGTGAACCCGGGGTTGGCCTTGGGCTCCTCGGTGAGCGATGCCGGTGCTGTCCGTGTCACACCTTGCTGTGGGGCTGTGGAGCACCCGTGTTAGGCCGTGAAGTGGATGCTTAGATCCTGCCTCCAGGTCCCTGTACTGGGTCAACCGTGGGCAGAGGGGCCGGACAGTCATTGCTGCAGCTGGCATGGATGGCTCAAACCGGCGGGAGCTCACAGTGGTGTCCATGGAGGAGCCTGTGGGGCTGACCCTGGACCATGTGGCTGGCAGGTTGTACTGGATCAGCGAGTACAAGGAGGTAGGGATGTGGGGTAGCAGAGCTCTGCACCCCCCAGATGCTGGGAGGCAATGAGGTGGGAGTGGGGAGGGTGGCCCCAGTTCTCCCGTGTCCACAGCCAAGGCATGAGAGCGGGTGCCCAGGTCTGGCACACATTCCTGGACTGGGAAGGGGAAGGCAGTGCGGGACAGTGCCAGGGTATGGAAGTGCCACGTGGTAACCATGCCTTGCCTTGTCCCCAGTCCATCGAGACGCTGCGGGTGGATGGCAGCGGGCGCCACTCCTTTCCTGCTGTCCTGCGGAGCCACACCGAGCCACTGGGCCTGGCTGTCTTCGAGAGCCGGTTCTTCTGGACCGATGGCACAGAGCTGGTGTCAGCCACCCAGGCCTCTCCCCAGGAGCATGCAGTGCTGCTCCGTGCCCCCATCTCGGCCTTCACTGTGCTGCATGTGCTGCATCAGCCTCCCCGTGAGTAACCTGCCGGGTGCCCCCACTGCTGCAGGGCTCCCACAACTTCCCTGGGTGGCAGTGGAAGCTGAACTTGGGTCCTGGAGCCCACCAGGTCCTGCCTGGTGGCTCTTCTGGCCCTGCAGTGAGGGGTTGTGGCAGAGGGGATGTATGAACCCACAGAAAAGCTGCTGAGTCCCATGGCTTTGGGTAGAGCTGAGCCCTCCTACCACATGGGAGGCTGCTACCCTGCCTGGGACAGCAGTGGTTCTTGGGGATCGGGAGAAGCAGGGGAGGTCATAGCTGCCTGAGCTATTAATGTCCCCTTGCTCCCAGGGGACACTGCTGCGTGTGCTCCGGGACTGTGCAGCCACCTTTGCCTCCTGTCCCCTGTGCACCCCCGGGGCTACAAGTGTGCGTGTCCGGAGGGCCTTTTCCTCCTGTCCTCCGGGAAGTGTGCAGGTGAGCAGGGTCTGCAAGGAGAAGCTGTGATGGATCCCCGTGGGAGTCGGGGTGGGGCTGTAAGGAGCTGTGGCTTTGGTGGGATGAGGTTCCCAGCACACACCAGTGCTGTTGCATTTCTGCCTTGATTCGTGCTGGTGGCCCCGTCCAGTGCCCACGCTCGCACACTGCCCTTGTACCCCACAGAGTTGTCCATCGTGTATGCGTCGGGGAAGGCCATCTCCCTGGTGCAGGTGGGCCCCGGAGCACACATCAAATGGGTGCAGGAGTGGCAGGAGCCCCTTCACCTGCAAGATGTGGACTGGCAGAGGTCGGTGCTCTACGGGACAGATGACCGTGGGACACTGCTGCGTGTCGTGGGGCACCCTGGCAGGAGAGAAACCATTGCAACTGGGCTGCAAGGTGAGACCTTATGGGGTGATGGAGGGCATGTTCCCCTTCCTGGTTCTCCCTGAGGCCCTTGGTGCAGAGCACAGCAGTCCCGTGGTGCCCACACTGGGAAGCTGTGCCGTGGTTTTAGGGCCAGGGAGGACCCAGGCAGAGGAGCAGGGTGATGGGACAGCCCCATAACTGCTTGTCTGGCTACTCCTTGCCAAGTCTGCTCTGCCCGTGTGGACATCCGCTCGGGGGACCTGTACTGGCTCGCATGTAACCGGAGGGACATCGGGGTGATCCAGGCGTCTGACATGTCCCCACGCATCCTGCACCGCGCTCGCAGCAGCATCCAGCACCTCTTCTTGGACTGGCAGCGGGGTGCCCTGTACTGGCTGGCCCGGGGGCAGCCCCTGCAGCAGCTCAGCCTGGCCGGGGGTGCCCCCTGGGATGCCTGGAACGAGACATGGCCTGGAGACCTGCCTGCGGTCATGGACAGCAGAGCCTTCAGCCTGCTCTGGAGCTCAGCCCTGGGTGAGCCCTGGTGGAATCTGGAGGAGGGAGCAGAGGTAGTTGCTATGGGTAGGGGTGACCAGCCATGCCTATATGCTTATGGAACAGACTCTGTCCCATGGGGTGGGACTGTGGTCTCAGCCATGAGGTCCTTGCCGTAACTGTGGGTTATGGCTGGGCCACGAGGGATGCCTCTGGACCTCAGGACACTACTGTCTCTCTGCCTCACAGGCCTACAGGCACTGAGTCTGACCAAGCGGCAAGCAGTCACCCTGGCACCCAGCTGGTCCCATGGCCTTGTGGCTGCCTTCGAGCCATACCTGGTGTCAGCAAATGGGACTAATCTTCTGCTGTGGGACCGGAGGACGCTGGCCCTCGTGCTGTCCGTGCCAGCAGCAGGCGTGCAAGGAGTGGTCACCTTCGTAGCCTCAGAGCCACAGGCTGGTAAGAGTGGCTATGGCTCTGTGCTGGTGTTGGTGCTGTACCTGATGTGGCCAGGTGGCCTATGCTGCTCGGAGCTGGGTGGCCATGTGGGGTGCTCTTGGAGGTGCCTGGAGCATGGGGAGGGTACAGCTTCAAATCCAGGCTCATGTTCCTGTGCCTCTGCCAGTGCCACCAAGCAAGGAGTCTGCCCTGCCACTCCCTCCACCTACAACCACCACTACAAAAACAACCACAAGCACTACTGCTGCTAAGTCTACCACCTCCACGAGACCTACAGCAAGGAAGACCACCACTGTGCTCACCACTAGTCCTGTACCAACCAGCAAGGCAACTCCTGTACCAACCAGCAAGGCAACCACAACACCAACCACTACCAGCCAGTCCACATCAACCAAGACCACTCCTGTGCCAACCACTGCCCGGACTACACCAACCAAAACCACCACTATGCAGCCAACCACCACCAGCACCACCACTACTACCACCACTCGGTCCTTGCCAACCAAGACAACTGCCACACAGCCAACTACTACCACCCTGCACCCAACCAGCCCTGCACGGGTAGTGCCACCTACCCCATCCCTCACATCCAGCACTGCACGCCCTCTGACCCCAGTCTTCCATCTGTCTTGTCCTCGTACGCATGTGCCCTGCCGTGATGGCACTGAGTGCGTGGCCCAGGAGTATATGTGTGATGGGGAAAAGGACTGTGCAGATGGCTCTGATGAGGATGGGTGTGCCCAGCTCTGCGACACCCCAGGTAGGAGCAGTCTGACTGCTTTCAGTTCCCTGTGCAGCTGGGTCACCCTGTACCAGGGCTTCTGGCTGCTTCCTGGCGAGGTTGGTGGGATGTGGCCCTGGGAAGGTCTGAGTGTGTCCTGGGCTTTGATGCTTGTGATGTGGCATGCTGGTTTCTTCTGAGATTGGCACTGGGCTGGAGGCCCTGTCAGAAGGGGACAGGTCTGCTGGCCCTGCTGCTTGCAGTACCCTTAGATGTGGCTAAGCTGAGACCGCCTCAGTCACCTTGCTTGGGACCTAGATGCACTGACTAGGAGGGGACCAACTGCTGTCACTGGAGCCATTCTATTTCTCTAGAGGGCTGGCAGAGGTTCTGGGCACCCTGGCTGTTTACTGCAGTGACAGTGAGGCCCCTTGTCTCCCCAGGGGCCTTCCACTGTGCAAGCGGAGCCACATGCGTTGGGGCTGGTGAGCGTTGCGATGGGGTGCCACAGTGCCCCGATGCCTCGGATGAGACAGGCTGCTGGAGCCCCACGCAGGAGTGTGCCCTGCGCTGCGATGCTGCCACCCGCTGCGTCCCCAAGAGCTGGCTGTGTGATGGCCACGCCGACTGTCTGGACCACGCTGATGAGCAGGGCTGTGGTGAGACCCAGGAGCTGGGTGACACAGGGGCTTCTGGGGGTTGCCTGCCCCACAGGTGGGTGGCACCGGGTTTCCTGCGGGTCCAGGAGCCTGTGGAGCCAGCTGGAAGGGCTGTGCCCTGCTTGGTGCTATGCCTTGCACTCGTGGGATGGGGATGGGGATGGGGATGGAGACAGTGCCCCTGCTCAGTCCTGGCCCTGCCTGCAGCGCCAAAGGAGTGCAGCCCGACTGAGTTCCTCTGCCAGAGTGGCCAGTGTGTGGCCCTGGCCCTGCGCTGCGATGGTGACCGTGACTGCCGGGATGGGTCGGATGAGGAGGGCTGCGCCGTGCCCCGGCCGCTACTCTGTCGCACGGGCGAGGTGGCGTGTCCCCGCAGCGGGGAGTGTGTGCCGGAGGCCTGGCGCTGTGACGGCACTGCCGACTGCGGGGATGGCACAGACGAGCAGGTAGGTGGGGTGGTAGGGACACCCCTCCCAGGAGGGCTGGTGGCCCTCTTCACTCTCTGCTCTCGCAGGGCTGTCCCTCAGAGGAAGGGCTGTGCGGGAACCTGCAGTGGGGCTGCTCCCATGGCCACGAGTGCATCCCTGATGTCTGGCGCTGCGACGGACAGAGCGACTGCAAGGATGGCAGTGACGAGGCTGGCTGTGAGCAGCACCCTGCTTTTGTCCCCTCACCCATGGGTGGTTGGTGGGTGCCCAGCACAGAGGGAGGCTGTGCCAAGGCAAAAGGCCCCGGGTGCTGGTTGCCTCTTCCCAGCATCTGCAGTGGCTCCAGGCGCCCCGGGTAGCTGGTGTCCCGGTAAGGCTGGTGCTGTTGGGATTAGGATAGCCTGAAGCCAGGCTACAGGCACAGCTCTGAACATGGCTGCAGTGAGCCCTGGGCACCCTGTGGGAGCAGCTGACTCTGCTTCCAGCTGAGCCAAAGGAGCTGGTGGACGAGGCTCAGGGCAGCCTTCCCCGGGTGTCCCTGCAGGCCAACCTGCTCCCTGTCAGAGTCATGAGTACCCATGTGGACTGGGGCCCTGCCTGAATGCATCCCTGGTGTGCGATGGCCAGCAGGACTGCACGGATGGTTCGGACGAGGCGGGGAACTGCTCCGTGCCCTGCCAGCGGTCCTGTGCTCATCTCTGCTACCCCTCACCCCACGGCCCTGTGAGTGCCAGCAGCCCTGCTCTAGGGGCTTACCCTGCCATGCTCTTCTGGTCCAGCTTCAGGAAAGAGCCTCATGTGTCCCCAGGGGGGGAAACCCTGACTACCTCTTCCCCACAGCGGTGCTGGTGTGACCCAGGCTACAGGCTGGCTGAGGATGGTCTGTCCTGCATAGACATAGACGAGTGCACAGAGCAGGGCGAGGGAGCCTGCACCCACACTTGCCTCAATACCCCGGGGTCCTACAGTTGTGGTTGTCTCTCTGGCTACCTGCTGGAGCCTGATGGTCGCGTCTGCAAACTCACTGGTAAGCCCTGGGATGGACAAGGACCACTGAGGGTCCCTGGCACTCTAGGGGTACACCAAGAGCTGGTGGGTACCCATCCCCCTGTGCCTGCTGCCCATGGGGAGCCTTGTAGTCCCAGAAATGGCCCTGTCCCATCTGCCACATGGCCTTCCAAGCCCCACTCAGTTGTGAGCTGCTACTTGCCAGCCTGTGGCCAGCCAGAAAATCCCTCTGCCCTAGCTGGAGAACATGCTGTGCAGTAGGGATGAGTCCCA